>DWPA01007350.1:0-10383 GCA_018251375.1 Calpodes ethlius | reverse complement strand
TTCCAGCCTATCTTCTTCTTCTTCTCATATATAAAAATGAATGTATGTCTGTATGTCCTTTATATAATCGTAAACGATAGATTTAATCATGTGATGATCTGTAGCAAAGTTGTTGTATACGAGTCCACGAAAGTTTCTAAGTTGGTACAATCAATTTTCGACAGGTGGCGCCACTGTCGTTCCAATTAATTTCATATATTTCCGTGACAGTTCGTGTTGGCGTAGCAAAGTGCGCAGGGTTCAGCTAGTTACTAGCATAAAATATTGCCTCAGCTAAAGTAGTATTTAAAAATTGTATGGTTTCAGAAATAAAACTGACCAAAGAAGAGACACGCCATTAATATTTTAATGTCTTTTCAGTTTGAATAAATGTGTATAAATTCTTTGTTTTTCAAATGAAAAGTAGTGTATGTAATGTTTATTTCATATATTTTAATGCATATTAAATGAGTATAATATGTAGTTAGTCAATTTCCATACTGCTTCGATCGCGTAATTGTTGTTAAATACTAATTAATAAATAATAAAAGCTGGTCCCCACCATTTTATCCGCGGGAATGTTTTAACTCTGTTAGTTCTTCCCTAGTCATTTAGAAACCATTATGCATACTTTTATACCAATGGTTTAACACCCTGTATCAGGTGCGTTGCATATCCGTCTTACTGACGGAGTTAGTGTTTTATCAAACTTATTTTATTTTTAAAGATCAGTTATAGTCAAATTTCAAACTAAATTATCCAATGTCAGAATCATTATTAGTTTACAAATTTCATGATCGTATTACTTTTGAATTTATTTAGACAAACTACCAATTTGGGAAGAAACAAACTTGGAGAACTTTCTGATGTAAATTTTGTCCCGATATTTTGTTCCATCATTATTTCCCCGAAAAAATCAATTCACAGATTTTGAACCAAACCCACTCGAGCAGCATCATTATCATCACGATTAATGATTGGCACTTTGCTGACCTTGGGTTTCCACTTACAATTACATGAGTTAAGGCCATAGTCTAACACGCTGGCCAAGTGTGGATTGGCAGATGTCTAAACTTTACGGCAGATAATCTAAACCTAACGGATTCAGATTCCTTTACAAATAAAACGAGCAATATTGAACGTAGGATGTGAATCGGTGACGTCCAAGATATAAATTCAAATCAAATTAGACTCTTATGCAACTAGACTCAGTGAGTAATAGGGTTCATATTCCACTTAAATCTTCTAAAGCAGATGTCTGAACTTCGGAATATGTCTAGGGAGTAGATTACGTAAAGTTGAAATGTGCATTCTGGTTACATCTCGAACCAGTCACTTCAGTAAGAGTAGGATTTACTGAGGACACGGCATTACTATGCAGCACTAATACAGGAGTGCCCAGTTTGTAATTCAAACTTCTAATGCCGTTGAGATTTCATGAATGTACCATGTACTAAATTGCATAAGATCGTAGATTTTAGTGTATAATTGCTAGAGTTGTTCTTGATAATGAAATCTTTGATTGATTAAAACTTTGTATCAGTATCCGATGAAAAAACGGTCAATGAAAAAACGTTTTCGAATCAGAGGAAGCAAAAACGACGCATCAGTTTCAATAAACACACATTGAGTACGTAATTTAACTGAAAAAGACTTCAGTTTAGATGATAAAGAATTTGAATATTAGTTATGGACGTGAACATATTTATTCCCTAGACAGAGTTCATTAGTAGGAAGTTAGTAAGGTAAGTATTCCTTCATGGATATAATGCTATGTTATCACTGAACAACGTTAATTTATTTATTAGCTTCATCTGCATCTATATCTGTAAAGAATTTTCAAAGTTAATTTAACCCACTTCTAATTGTATCTTCATGATATTGATTAAATGGGAGTACAATAATATGGTTCGACCGAGCTACGACCCATGTTTCTATCTATCTATCAGCCTTTAAAAGTCCATTGCTGGTCATAGGCCTCCCCTAATTTACGCCACTCACACCAGTCCTGAGCCTTCTAAATCCAACGAATACTCGCTGTATTCTTCAGGTCGTCAGTAAATCCGGTTGCGACGCGACCTATATGTTTACCATGTTTCTACAACGAGATAATTGCATAAATAATAAGATTTACTATTTTTGCATTTTTAGCGTACGACATGTTGACTAATGTTTTTAATTATTGATTTATTTTAAATTTTAATTGCACCATTGACGGAGTGGAGTTTACCGCAAGTGCTTAATAAAATGCTAATGTTAATGACTGATGGACACCGCATAGCCAAAAATGATGGATTTAGTAGCATGAAAATTTGAACAGAAATTTGTTGTATAGCGTGAGGGAAAATGCTAGTTCAATAAGTATATCTGTTTTGTAAATATCTTTTATTGATTTAGTCTTCCAGTTCGGGTCATACCAACAACTTTATAGTTATATTTATGGTTTTTAATAAAATCTTCTACGGAAATTACTACTTTATAGGTTATAGCAGAGGTCCCTTTTTCTCGCAGACCATTTTTAAAAATTTAAGGTTTCGGTGGACCCCTGTTTCTACATTTTTACCATATTCCCAAAGTTCGTCGAAAATGTGAGGATCTAACGATGGAAATCGGTGTCGCGGCTGAGTTCCAAACCTAAATTCAGAGAGGTAAAAATAAATAAAAAATAGTATATTTTCTTGCAAGTATCGACACGCGGTGTACTGAATATCGAAAAGGCAAGTTTTTACAAGAAACATACGTTGACCTTCTTACAATATTATTGCCTACGTGCATATTAATATGTAATTAAAGCCAAGCCAACATTTTTGTTCTTTACTGTCGAAACCAGATAATTTTAATAATAGATTAATAATAAATTTTCGTGGATCCCCAATTACAACTTATGAACACCCATTTTTATTTCATGCCAACGTAGACCTCCATTGATTCCCACGTGGACCCTTGAGGGTCCACCCGGACCATTTTGGGAATCACGGGGTTATAACAATAAGACTGTCTTTAGCAACGCACGTATTAATTAAGCGGATGTGAATAATAGTTGGCGTATCATGGCGTAAATCAAAAGTCTTTAATCACTATTAGCTTCAAGACGTTACATGCTACGGAGCTAAGTAGATACTAAGTCATCGCTGTAAATGTAATTTCAACGTAAATGTTAAGCAAATGTAATTATTACGTATAATCTTATGGTAATTTAAGTCTGTAATGGAATATTAATTGAATAAAATAATGCAAAGAATGTTAGTGCCGGGAGTAAAAGAAAAAGACAGTGTTTATAAATTAGATTACTTTTTAAGGACGTCTTGTGATAATTTCACCATGGATATTCACATGTCTTATGAAGACAATAGAATATTATGACACAAATTATTAAAAATGTGCGTAATTGAATTTCAAATATCTTTATCGACTTCCATATAAACAAATGTGACGCTTCCGAAAGTTATTCACTTTTTAGCTTTCACAAATTAGCATTTGATCCAATACCAACATCTTATCTTATATTAAGTGAGATTGGGGAAAGACTGAAGTAATATCGCTTAGGTTTATAACTCGTTAAGTAATTAATGTTCGTGTAGTATCGCCTTTCTATAGAGCCTTTCTTGTTACCTCATTACCCTCTTGCCTGTGTCAGACGTCGAACGCCTCGTCATATTTCGGCTGGAGGCTTGAGAGTCAGTTATTGCTTTCTTCTCCTTTCTTTTTTCTTGGCTATGCATGACTAGTTATCATTAGATAGCTCGTTTGATAGTTTGTCCATTGTTTGAATGAAAATAATCTTTAAATCTATTGTCATTGAACACTAACATTACCATTAGTTTTGACACATCAGCATGTCACGGCTGGGTATAGCTCCTCTCTTCCCAATTTAAAAGCTTAAAACTGGGATTTCTTCGCAGATGTGCGAGGTAGCGAGTCTCTACACGAGGAAGCAATCCACTAACATAATCATTTTATTTTCTCCCCTCGTGTAGTGAAGTAATCCTATTAGGTGATATTTTCCTTGTATACCGACTAAGAACCTCAACCATGTCTTGTGAAATCTCAGCCTTAAAGCTGCATTTAATGCGTTTTAGTGGAAGAGTACTGTAATATGGCTTAATAACTCTTATTCATCTGTAAAAGTCCAAACCGACAAAGCAGAAATGCGCCCAAGAAATGCTACTAGTGATCACCAATTTAACTACCGACTACGCTTTCGATCACTTACAATTGACACAAGCCTTGGGGCTATGAGCGCTTCATTATTCAGTACCTGGGAGGCCGAGCTTTGCTCGATATTTAGTAGGCAATTCAACACATTTCAGACACTACAAAGCTGAGCTTATCGATGGTGTTCACTATAGTATTTAAATATTGATAAATGTGAAGTGCCTAACAGCGCCTCTGGTGTCAGTCTATAGAAACTACATCAAGTACCTAAATCATTTGTATTATATTTTAAGAGTAATATATGGCCACCACCTTGACCTTTATTGATTGATTTTTTGGCCCAAATTTATCAACTGATCGAATTCGTTAACGGTTTTTGATAAACCAAAATATTCCTTTCAGTATTAGAATGGGAAAACAGGCTGTATAATAGACGTATGTATAATAGACGTTTAAATCTTGAGCTGAATTTCCTTTTATCATACATTAGCAGCCTGATAAATGATAAAATAAATCTCGGTTAATTGATAAGTATAGTTTTTAAATTTAAAATACAAATGTTTATCGTTTCAACAATAATTATTGCAAGGCAACAAAGCCATGAGTGCGATGATAATATTTAATACCAAGTGTTTAAATTTATTCTCTCTGTGCGGTTTTTTAACTCAACTCAATTATTAATGGTATAAATAATTTATTTAAAACGAGCTGCTCATGTTGTAGCTAGCTTAAATCTGTCGAATGAAAACTTAATTGTTCGGTATGGCAATTTTAATAATAAATTAGTCTGTATCATTTTTCAATAATAATTAATTGTGTAAAGCTAACGACCGATCTGATGATAAGCGATGTTTTTCGATAATGGACATCAGTAAAGACAAAAGGAAAGAAAGAAAGATATTACTTCAAAGCCCTCAGCACATACACGATGAATCTTGCTGACCCATGTAAAGGGGTAGCAAATCCGGGTTCCGGGTTCCGGGTCAGTCTCGAGTGGCGTAAAATAGGAGAGGCCTACGTCCAGTCGTGGACCTTGTAAGGATGGAATTCTAACGTCAAGCGCTTCCAATCAGAACATGCTTCTGTCGTCTTTTACAATTCTCTAGTCTGCCTTGACCATTATAATACGGCATAATCAAGTAATAAACTTTATTGACTTTAAATATATGAACTTATTAGTAAATTTAATGATGAATCGCGCTGGTTACTGTCTATTGTAATTAATTATAAAAAAATCTTATAAAAATATTCTATTTTATGGGTTTTATATGGGATGTGGCGACGGAACAGTGTAGAGTACTAGTATTCAGCTGTCTTTTAGATTTTTTTTGATCATTAAAATTTGTTAATAACAACTCCTCTTTTAGCCATAGAGTAGTTCAGTACTAGACTCAACAACAACAGAGTAACAAAACAAAAAGTATTATTAAAACAAAAAAATATCAAATAAATTGTAAGTACAATTACGTTGCGCACATTATACATACAAATAAATTGAACGTCAAGTATAGACTGTAAATTCAGAATGACTTATCATGTAACGTATATTTGTTACTAAATGACTACTGTATCGGAGCATATAACAAATTACTCAGAAACAAATAAGCCTGAGGTGGGTTCTGTGCCGATTATTATTCTACTCAAAAAATATAACCTAAAATATTTATCGCAACATTGCCTAAATGGAATTGCTCCAAAGATTCTCGTACCTTGTACCCATGATGTATGTAAATTAGTTGCTAACTACAGTTCTCCCGAGGCCGCTAGCTATCCCGGTATTTCGTTGTGTTCCACGAATTTCCTGTATTACAGTAATTTAGAAAGCTTTAAATTAACACAGGAATATAATAATTATGATATCATCCTAGAATTATTGTACCTACCTAAAATATGTAAGCAAGTACAGAACAGTGTAAATTAAATGCTGTCTTATAACTTACGTAGGGAATACACTCGTCTTGCGTCTATTCAAACCATATACACACTATACACCTACTTCTGTCTTTATATCTTCTGGGTTCATAATCAAAGTCTTCTATGAATAAGTAATCAGATATTTTTTTATTGTACCAGATTTAAAGAAGTATAGGTTACCCAATTATTGAATATTTTAGACCGAAGATCATATTACAGTAAGTTTTTGAGTATGTAACTATAAAGATCATTCAAGCAAGCTAAGGAAATCTCTAATATCTCTGCCACATCTGCATTGTAACGCTATAATTAAAGGTCTTTATTGTTCATTGAAAAGTTAAGAAACTTAAAACTTTACGTTGACAAAAGTGTGCCCTGCCACATGAGACTTCTGTCTATGTTCTGTGAGTACAACTTGTTTTTAGCTTACTCAGTTTTCTATGAAACTACCATTACCAATGGGCATCATTTAGCTTGCCAAGAACTAAAGAAGCAGAAAAATATATCAAATTACTTTATAATTTTCATGATAATTATGTAACAGATTCGGTACATAGGATAAAAATCATCGGTCGTATCGTCAAGAGGTGACTAATAACAATTAGCGTAAAAGTTCATTTCTCGTGCAAGAGATATTCGGTAGCAATTACCGGCGCCACTCAGACAAAGTCGTGCCATTGCCCGTAATGACATAATTTCTATTATCCAGCGAGCTCCAACTGGTTGGAATGGCATGCTAATTTATGGAAACTAGTGCCCATAAATGGTAAGACTTCAAGTTCTGAGAGAATTTTCTAATTAAGTTTCCACGGCTATTAAGAGCGTGACTTTTCATTTCTGTTCAAACTGACTTTATATTAAATAGTAATCCGGACTCCGACTCAAGTTATGACTTGAGTTTGACTATAATTGGCTTGTGATAAATGTATCTGCGCTCGCGTTTTACTTTACGTTACATTTTGTGCAATGATGTCATTTTCGCTTCCTACATTCTCATCACATTCTATTTTAATAACCCGCTGCTACGGCTTGGGTCTCCTCTCACAAAGAGACCTAATCAGTTAAATACAACTGCAGTTCGACATCATACATCGTCGATAAAATTATGAAGATTTCACAGAAATGGAAATCGAAGATAAATGTCTTTGTCATCATGAGTTTCTAGACACTTGATCGTTTTATACCGTTCGGCTATATCATGTAAATATTTCTTCAGAATAAGGGCATAGTTCAAATCCACTGAAGTAAAGAAGTAACGACTCGTAGTGAATACTTGAATAATACATTGAAATCTATCATTATCAACTTCCGTTCTAATAAAGTGCGTAGTATATCCTTCACTTGTATTGCCATACCGGATATAATCAAGCATTAGGATTAAAAACAGTGTTAAATATTGAAAGTTCGATTCTGCAACCGATTGATAATTTACAAGAAAATCAGTATCAATTTCTAAATTATGAACTTATTACAGAAAACAGAAAATACTTTTGGAATACTTCAATTGAATCATCCTTGACTGATAAACCAATATACGAATAAGTCGACATTTATAATTTGATACAAACATAGTAACACTGAAAACCTTAAATGTAAAAGAGAAGATGTAAAAGAAATGTATGAAATTTTTTATCGCGAATAAAAATAAATTTACCGGCCATTGTACTATGTCACAGACAGTTGAAATTGTGAACATAATGGAATTGTGAATATGGAAAACAGCGTCACATTATTTATACTAAAACAAAATTTGGTTATTGTGCTTCTGAAATGTAATGGTTCTAAAGAACAACTTTGTTCCACAAAATATTGAATGGAGACTGAATGAAATATGAAACATTTATATAGCTGTTGTTATCAGTAAATAGATTAACGTTGGCTGTCATATCATAATGATACGGATCGTAACTATATACGCTTCAACTATCTATTCTGCAAAGTACGGAAGCTCTCAAGATATTCTTCCTATTACCTATTTACCGACCACTCCCGCTGTCGTTTAATTTGATTGATCTCTTACGTCTTGGCTACGAAAGTCACTAACGTCGTTAAAATGTTACAGGCGTCATGTCAATGTCAATTCGCATTCAAATTCGAATAATATTGCTGCGATTTGTAGCGCCGTTCCGTGGGCTAATAAAGGCGACACTTGACGTGTTGTGCGAAGCGAATTTGCTTTCAACGTTTCAGCTCGTATCCTTCGGGTTAGGATCGACAAAGCCGCTGGCAATGAGCTTAAGACAGTTATTAGTTTCAAAATTAATGAAAAATAACTGTTAGTACTAAACGTTGTATAATAGAATTGTATAATGGAATGGATTTAAATTAAACTTAATATGATTACAATTAATAATGCAAATATTCAGACAATTTACTATATGGAAATTACATATATGTTCCAGCAGCAACCATTTTCTGCCACGCACATTATTAATAAAAAATATTGACAAAAATAGTAATATGAAATAACAAATTACAATTACAATTAATTTTTATAAGGTCAGTTACATCAGGACATCGATTCGAATTGGTGCAGTGGATTGGTTTTCCTTGCAGGTATTTTAAAGGAAAAATCGAAAATATAAATCTCCTTTATTCCCTAACACGAAAAAAAATTGTAACAATTATAAAAATAAATTGTATTAATTATAATACCTTCTGGATCTTCAAAGATAGGTATAATTATAATAGTCAAGTAAAATTTTAAGTTTGTAATAAATGTAGTAACGTAAATATAGCCGTTTAAAAATGGAAAAATAAATCCTGTTTATTCCCCATCTTGTGGGAATTTCGTAAAGTCCTTTCCTAATACTTATTTACATTATAAAAGAGCCCGTGTGCAAACTTTCAGCATTCTAGCTCGAAGGGTTTGGGCTGGGAGATGATATTATGTCAGTCAGGGCTTCACCTTTTCACATTATTTAGATTTGATCGAATTCCCGTTCACCCAGCTCAAACCACGAGGCTATCACTGTGGCTTTTAGTTACTTAGCAATATTTTATTCCTGTCAGGTTTATCCGCTGCTCCACTCGGTAAACAAAGCTGATGTTTTACCACTTAGCTAGGTGCATTGTTTAAAAATATCTCCTTCCCTTATCTTTTAGACCGGACGCAAACTCAGTAGCTTATTTGCATACATTGCACTAACTTTCATAAACTAGACGAGAGAAGATCTTTCCAAGGCCTTAATTTACTTTTTATTTCCTGTCCTCAAATCTCGAGTCTCCTGGAACACTGCATTTCTGAATTACAATTCATTTATGCAAATTACCCGACGATTACGTTCTGAAACTCAACCTTTTTCCTGTACGGAATGCCCGCGTAAAATTATACTCGGCCTTTGTCTCTTACGCCGTCATTTTCGTGCGCGATGCAAAAATTATAGCCTATTTTGGAAAGTTGAATATTATGCCGGGGTTTTAAGTTTTTCATAGAGTCTAGGACCTTAGCGTTAAGTCGTAAAAATAAAGTTAAGATCGTTATGCTATTATTGTTAGTGAACCAAGTTACCTGATTGTTATAACTACTTTGCGACTACTTTTGATATATATAATGATATCATGCATAATTATGTGTTGATAGCTGAAATATATTGTAACTTGTTGAAAAGTAATGTCTCAATAAACTCTAATGCTGCATATATATACAAACCTCCAGTTTCTTCTCACGTCCCTGCGACATATTTACATCCTAACGCGTTACTCAGCGCGTTAAAACGATAATCCGCAAATGTAGCCAACGGTAGGTAATGCGCTACTTAACGTGGTTATTCACGCACAGTTTAACGAAAAGTACAGTCGTATAAAACTTCGTAAATTTAGCCAGGCATTTAACGCGTAAATTTTATCGCGTTAATTAAGGCGCCTTCGGGTATTACGTTGACACTTACGTAACATTACGAAGTATCTCACACAGACACAGGAGAAGATAGTCTAACTGTGCTGAGCAAGTGTGAGTGAGCAGACTTCACAGTTGACCTTGGAAACGTTACGGAGAATTCTCAGGTGCGTCGGTTTCATCAATATGGAAAATAAGATTATGTGGGCGTAAAGAAAAGGTCGCAGTTAAGGATTTTAGAAATACATTTTGATATCAATCCTTTTATATTTTGGTAAGTAACTAAATACTACACGACTACGACGAACGGATAAATGAGTAATCTCGTACATAACGGTTTGATCAGAAAGTGTGTAGCAATTAACAAGTTATGAAATACATAGATGGCGCTTCAGCGAGCGCTCTATAGATTTTTTTTTGTTTTTTTTTATATACAATAAGTCAGTGCTTGACTACTATCCCACCTGATGGTAAGTGGCGATGTAGTCTAAGATGTT
>DWPA01007349.1:0-10383 GCA_018251375.1 Calpodes ethlius | reverse complement strand
TACTAGTAGTCATTATAGTAATCTTATTGGGAGTCATTATAGTAATCTTTATAGAGAGTCATTAGAATGATCTTATTAGGAGTCATTACAGTGATCTTATTAGGAGTCATTAAAATGATCTTACTAGTAGTCATTAAAATGATCTTACTAGTAGTCATTATAGTAATCTTATTGGGAGTCATTATAGTAATCTTTATAGAGAGTCATTAGAATGATCTTATTGGGAGTCATTACAGTGATCATACTAGGAGTCATTAAAATGATATTACTAGTAGTCATTACAGTGATCTTACTAGGAGTCATTAAAATGATCTTATTGGGAGTCTTTATAGTAATCTTTATAGAGAGTCATTAGAATGATCTTACTAGTAGTCATTACAGTGATCTTACTAGTAGTCATTATAGTAATCTTATTGGGAGTCATTATAGTAATCATTATAGAGAGTCATTAGAATGATCTTATTGGGAGTCATTACAGTGATCTTATTGGGAGTCATTATAGTAATCATTATAGAGAGTCATTAGAATGATCTTATTAGGAGTCATTACAGTGATCTTGTTGGGAGTCATTACAGTGATTTTACTAGGAGTCATTACAGTGATCTTACTAGTAGTCATTAAAATGATCTTACTAGTAGTCATTATAGTAATCTTATTAGGGAGTCATTACAGTGATCTTATTGGGAGTCATTATAGTAATCTTATCGGGAGTCATTAGAATGATCTTATTGGGAGTCATTACAGTGATCTTAATAGGGAGTCATTATAGTGATCTTATTGGGAGTCATTACAGTGATCTTGTTGGGAGTCATTACAGTGATCTTACTAGTAGTCATTACAGTGATTTTAATAGGAGTCATTACAGTGATTTTACTAGGAGTCATTATAGTGATCTTACTAGGAGTCATTACAGTGATCTTATTGGGAGTCATTACAGTGATCTTACTAGGAGTCATTAAAATGATCTTACTAGTAGTCATTATAGTGATCTTTATAGAGAGTCATTAGAATGATCTTACTAGGAGTCATTACAGTGATCTTACTAGTAGTCATTACAGTGATCTTAATAGGGAGTCATTATAGTGATCTTACTAGGAGTCATTACAATGATCTTATTGGGAGTCATTACAGTGATCTTATCGGGAGTCATTATAATATACTTATTGGGGTCATTACAGTGATCTTTATAGAGAGTCAACATAGTGATCTTACTAGTAGTCATTACAGTGATCTTAATAGGGAGTCATTATAGTAATCTTATTAAGGTGTCATTACAGTGATCTTATTTTTCGACTTACTTTAAAAATATCAACATTTAAGGCAACCTAAGAACATTAGCGTAATGTGGTTATCATAATTATACAAAAATATTTTTTAAAATCCGACTGTTACTAATATGTGTCAAAATGTGTAAAATATACATCATAATGGATCTTCTCACATAAATGAGATGTTTAGTCGTCATCCCAACTATCTCCAAACCAAAAATCATACCATAGCCACGCTTCGTTGCGTCGTGAAAGAAGGGCAAACAAAAAAACAAACACACTGTCGCATTTATAATATAAGTATGGATTCAAATAATTCATTGGGTAATTGAGAAACTTTCTTTTTGAGTTTCACTGTATTGCGGTTTAGGGTTTCTTTTAATTTTCAATTAATGGCTGATTACATCCAATCCGATCATAAGTAGCGATGAAGATGGATGATGAATTGGATGGATACGGTTAATGGATGATATAATGCAATATAAATACTGCTTATATAAATCTTAATATCAAGAAGAAGTTATCGGTATTGAATTTCGTTTATTTCATTGGCAGCGTCGTTTTCCACCGGGGCGTTTTGTTTCAATATCTTATTTCAATATGGCTTCGTCCGCGTTTGATTTATCTGAACGTGTCTGGAATCGGTAAATATTGGCAAACAACTCGAATATCAGATTGGGAGGCACATGGCGCTGCGCCCCTGGGAACGTTTCTGTATTTACAAAGTTAAATTTATTTTCTTCAATTATTTTTAGATTTCTTTGCATCGTTTCCTTAATTTTTTTTATATCTACGTACTTTTTATATGAATAAGCGACAAATAGCAGGTATACCACTTGATGGTAAGTGACCTTCATCTCCTATGGACATTAATAACGCTAAAGGAATTCCTGATGTGTTATCAGCTAAGCAAGTATAGGCAAGAAAATAAAATCCGGCCATTAAGCCCCCAGCCAAAACACAGACCCCCGTATTCACAAATAATACTATGGGGTCTGATAGTGAACTAGAAAGCAAGGATCGGTTGCCATCTCTATCTTTGGTATTGTTCAAGAGACAAAAGTGAAAGAGATGGAAAACACAAACGATTCTCTCTTTCTATTTCATAATATTGTTTGTGAATACAAAGAAGTTTCGTGTAGCAGCTAATTTTAGTTGACTTTAGCAAGAGGATCGTAGTATACTAAGCTTCACAGAAACATAATGATATCATTAATAACATTTATGACTTAAATCATAATAACACTGATAACCTACATAATTCCACAGTACAAAATGATCACAAATATTCCCTACTAAACTTAGAAGAAGTTACTGAAATGAAAGACATACGGACTTACAGACTGAAAGAGATGAATGGACCTGTAAGACTTTACATGGAAGGCACTATCGCGATTTAAGCCTGAGTAACGACGACAACGCTGGCTCGAACGAGTGGCTTAATCCCGAAGACTGAAGGGTTCATAATTGCCAACCCAGATCAAGTAGTATAGAACGGGAATTTGATACAGGAGCCATTATCTTCGACGCTGCAGACTTTCAATACTACAGTATAATACTATCTTAGTAATGTACATTTTATTTTCATTGAATAAGTCAGTGCTTGACTACTATCCCACCTGATGGTAAGTGATGATGTAGTCTATGATGTTGTGCGCACTAACTTATAAAGAGCCTATTCACTCTCGTTTTGAAGACTCCCACATAATTCAACTGCAGAGGGAATTTCTTGTAATGGTTATTATTGTCTTAAAACAATATGTATTGTGTGATATCATGTGAAGATATTCTCTGTAAACTAAATCACGAAGAAGATTCTATATTTTTTACTTTAAACCTTAGTGAAGTTAGTGAATAATAAATATGTGTTAAGGTAATTTTCAAGTAATAGAAAGTTATTAAGTTATTCAGTTTCATCAAACACAAGTTGTGCAGCGATAATACTGGGTTAGTGGGGCATAACAACATACAGTCTAGATTTTATATGCATGTGTACTAATTGCCTAGATGTCTAATGTCTGTAATAAGCAGGGCGGCATTACTAATATGTCATTCAATTAAATTAGATATTACATTTGTTTTAAATTCAAGTTCAAGTTGTTATATTAAGATGGGTTTAGAATAATATTTCATTTGTTGATTCTTTCACTGTTTTATTAGATTCTTTGTGTATAAAGAATTGAATCATTCTTTCATAGTTTTCTGTTATATTTTTTTTATAGAAGAGATTAATACAATTTTCTATTTATTCAATAAAGATCACTCCAGTTTAAGTTACAAGTCTAAATATACCCTTAGACAAGAATATTCTGTGATTTATTTTAACATGGTCTTGGTTACCAAATATAGTGGCAGTTTGTTTGGGTACAATAGATAAAATTTGATTACTTCTAATAATTGACCACTTACCCATGCAATACATTACATAAAAACCATTCTAATTGGTCTCTTGCACATAGTTATTGAGTATATTGCATCTATTGTACTAGTAATTTGGAATCAGGTTATTCACAGGATCCTTAACTTATTAATTATTCTATGATATCTATGGTTACAAACTTTGACCATATTGTATAGAAGATGATTATTACTATACTGTATACCTGTATACCGTTTATTACTATGCTGTATACCTGTATACCCTTTATTATTATACTGTATATGCTATATAGCAAACATAATTGTCTGGACAGAAATTTTTGTACTGAAGTTTAAAAGATGTTTTTGTATGCTGACATAAAAGTATTTCAAGAATGTCCCAAGTTATTACAGCTGACATATTACTCACATTGATGGGGATTAAAGTCATAATTATTAGTATGTTACATTGGCAATTTATTTATTTTTAGAATATGCCTAAAGTGTGGTAACTTCCTTACAATGTCTTTGTGCATCAAAGAAAGTCATAATTTAATTTTATTATATATATAACTTGAACAATTAGCAATGCTTGTAGGATTCGAACCTAGATATGTGAGATAGAACTGTAAACAAGTAACTATAATTATTATTAGGTCACGGATATATATGGGACAGAAAAATATGATACATTCACTAGAATAAGCTGGGAAAATATGCAAGACATTTTTATATCATATTATAATAGATTAGATAAGTCACATCTTGACTTAAGGTTATATTGGTCTTCTATCGTGCCAATCGACCTACTTTGGTTGACTCAAGGAATTGTTTCCCTTGATTTTGATTCTAATCATGCTGCATGTGGAATATATTAAGACTTAGTAAATTTATACCTGATCATATTAGACTAGGGAAAGTAATAATTTTTAACTCGAAAATTTTATTGCAATTTATATAATATGATTTTATATCCCTTAAGTTAATAACTTACTAAGCTGATATCAAGTTCAATTGAAGAATATTATTTTTATAATAACAATATTAAAGTGTTGTAGAATACAATGAGGACATATATATATATATGTAGATCTAGCAGTGAACCTTCAAAGGCTGATAGATAGATATAGGGGTAGCATACCATTAAAATATTATTAAAAATTTATATAAAAGTTGGGGTAGAATTTTATAAATCGAAATATTTTTTGACCACTTTGAATTAAGAACTATGTAATCAACCCCAAAGACAAGCTCAATCGATTTAGATGCAGTTGTTATTAATGTATTGTAAGCTAAGGGTTTATTTTAAATTGTTCATAAATGACAATGAAATTCCAATTTTTTTTCCATTGTAACTACATACTAAGCAAAAAGTTTCCCAATTACTTGAACTGAAAAAATCTATATAGATGTAAGAAATATTTATTAGAATGATTCCTCTACCACAGGTACTGAAAAGGAGAAAGGGCAGCTCGGAGTGGGCAAGTCTTGCCTCTGCAACAGATTCGTCCGCACAGACGCCGACGACTACAACGTCGACCACATCTCTGTGTTGAGTCAGGTGAGGAATCTATACAATACTGTTTTTTTTAAATAGCCGATACGACATCGACACGGTATCGACACGATATCGACACGCCATCGATGCGATATCGGTACCGACATCAGTGGAGGCATATTACATGACATCTACACACACACATGAATCCATGTAGTCCAATGTTCAATACATACATAAGATGTAGTTATCGTGTCGTCGAATGTAGAAACGGCCACTTTCTATGAAATTATACTGCGCTCTGTTATATTGGATGACAACGATACCAATATTTTCGTTGTCGACGTCGCTCTGTTGTCTGCGGAATAACTCCAAATGGTGTCGTGACGATATTTTAGTATTATGTTTATACATAGACTAGCTAGTGGGAGTGTAAGTACTAACTGAGTGAGTAACTTGAAACTTAATCTAATTAGGACGTCTCAGTGTCGTTGTGTCTTTAAATGAAGAAACGTTGTTGCCGATGTCGTGTCGGTGAATACCGTCCTTGCTGGTGTCGTGTTAGCCTATGAAAAAGCACCCAATGTGTAAAGACAACCTTCCAAATTTTAAATATCGAAAGCTGAAACTTTGGAGGGAATTTCTAATCGAGCCGTTCCCGTAGGCCTAGTTTGAACTATTTATAGAGCAAACACGAAAAGTTTGGAATTCCACACATAATGAACAGAAATATACTGAACTGAAAATTGATAATAATTAGTTTTTGAAATTATTTGTTTGTAATTAAATATGCATATAATGGAAAATAATCTATTGGGATGCAATGGGAAAAAAAGTAGATTATTTAAGCTATCAAACCGCTCTCGTAATACTTGTTTTAAAACTAATTAAAATTGAAAAATCATTCTCATCCACAAGTTTTCCAATGACAAAAAATAGTCATCCTTGACTGTGTGCCCGAGAACCTTAGAATCGCTATCAGCTGATTCAGCAATAGGTACTTCTCGGTCGAGCATTCTCGACTCGAGTTTGAAACGAGGGAAAAAAGAATGCAAACCCACACGGACCTACGTTTGTGGACGAAATGCTGAATAAATGATTTTAATACCGGCCACAGTTCAGGCGTGTGTGTTTATTTTTACAATGTTCGTTATGAGCGTGGAGTACGTTTTAGTAGTTTTGTGTGTCTGTTTTCAAGGGTGTCGCAAAACGCTTTGAAATTTCAAATGATTTATGGAATAGGGACGACAGGGTTAGACATTTAGGGATGAAAATGGACATGAATTGACATGATGAATAGGGGTTGGGAAGAATGTGACTAAGTAAACTAAAACGTACTTGACTTGACTGACTGATCTATGAATGCGGGATTTCAAGGGCTCTTGAATAGTTTCGTGAAGTTTGAAGGTTTTGCCCGATTTTCGTAGAGTTATAACTGGGTGTTGTCCGCGGCTCCGCCCGCGTATGTGAAACGAACAACAATAAAAAGGTTGTCAATTACTTTCATTGGTTGCCAGGCAACGCTTTGTAGTTAAGCACTTCCTTTAATTGGACTGAAATATACATCGTAGTAGTTTTCGGTTAAAAGTAGCCTATAGTACTCGTCCTCCCAACTATCTAAAAACCAAAAATCATACTATAGCAATGCTCTGTTGCGTCGTGAAAAAAGGACAAACAAACAAACACACTTTCTCATTTATAATATTAGTATAGATTTGTCAGTATATAAGCAAGCAATGACCATATGATTAAATAAATAGAATTTAATTTTTATATAAGTGTAAGGGAGCTCAGCTTATGGATGTCTTTGAAATACACCCATGTAATTGCTTGATTTTCAATTACTATTTAATCTATTAGTTGATTTCTACCTCGCGCCTCTGATGGACAAGCACCTTTATGAAAGTAATACAACATATTTGTTATACAGGTCTTGAAATACTATTGTTTTCCTCCTGATGTTTAGCTACCATACCTCGAAGTAATCTCCAAGATTGACAAACCAAAACTATCATCAAAAATTGCAACTCCTTTCTCTTTTAAAGATTAGTTGTATAGAGAATTGTAAACGAAATTGCTTTCAATAACACAGCGGGAACGTTTGGGATTGAAATTAGTTGAAATAGCGCGTGCTCCAAATTAGCCGGGGCACTACAAGCTGGCACTTGCGGTTGTTTGATGCGGTTTGGCCCTTTGTCAACGGCTCACACAAACACGTGACGCGTTGTTTGTACAATACATGTAAAAATTGCCCGATTGATTTGAAAGTGCTTGTTTAAGCTTTATTGACTATTATAAAAAGGTACAAATGACGAGCTTAATGCTCAAAGCGTTCTCTACCAACTAATCATTGGGCTGAAGTGAAAAGCATGTAAGTTTGTTTTATAAAACTTGTAAAGAGTATAGCATATTTTAACAATTATTGAGAATTCTGTGCTTTTTCATAGCTGACTCAATCACAGTAATGTATACTAATATTATAAACGCGAAAGTGTGTTTGTTTGTTTGTCTTTCTTTCACGGCACAACAGAGCGTCAGTATGTTATGATTTTAGGTATGGAGATTTTTGGTGGAATGAGGAGTACAAAAACCTAAATAAAACTAAAATACAAAATCTGCCAAAAACATCTAATTGCTCTGGGAAGATCCATTGTAATGTTATTCAGCCAAATTAAAGAAAGTGTCCAACAACAATGCGTTGCTTTGTAATTTAGTATTAGTCTCTAGATAAGTGAACTGAAATATGAAAATGTAACCGAGGGTGAAATCTAGGTAAAGTTTAACAATAATTCTCCATTTCATTCCTTCTATCAGTTTCCAAGTTCAGTGTTGAACATAGATTTAATTTATAACCTTACGTAATTAGTTCAGTTGTTTTGGGGTTGAAGCGGCTTCATACGATTGTTCGCGTGAAACTGTAAAAGTCAATAGCGGCAATAGAAACTATACTTAAAAAAAAAAACTATTTTCGAGTTTAGAACGTTTTGTACCCACTATAAAGTAACAAAAGCTTGCTGGGATTACTCTGAAGGTACCATACCGTCTTTTGCTTTTTGGAGAGCTAAATATCAAACTGGATGATGCTCAGATTCCACCAGAGGTATGTGGATAAACCAACCAATAGGATTACGTCATGACGTGAGACTAGAAAAATTAAATAATCCCATTGGTTGACTTTCACCTCACACGCTGCTTCGTTCTCGCGCACATGTCTGGTGGATTCTCAGCCTTGCATAGTAGCTAGGGTCGCTGCTGCTCACAGTTGGTGATGTACCATCTCGAGCCGTCATATACCGGCTATTAACATGAGACAATGTTTATCCTGTTACTGTGAGAATGACGCGGCGAATCCATACGCGAGACGCTCGGTTATATCCAACGGCGGATATGAACGTCCGCAATAAACCCTTAATGAGACAAAGGTATCTTTCAAGTTTATTAGTAAGACGTCAGCTCCGAGGACGGAATCGAATGGCGCGGTGTAACTACTTTACGGAAGTTCATTGCGATTATTGTTTAGGCGAGGGATGGGGAAATTGATTGCGCGATGATGGGCCCGCTCGTCATTTGTTTCGGATTGGTAGTTAATTGTCAATTATGGATTTTATAGTCTGTTAAGCTAATCCAAAAAATGTAGTTGTTCTGAATTGGTATAACTATGCTTTAACGGAGTTTAAGATCTATAATAAAATGGAAATATATTTTGTTACTTTTTTAACATTTTTTGTAGACCATAAGTAAAACTTGATAAATGTGTTATTCGTCTAAAAAGTAAAGGTAATTTTAATCCAAAGTTACCGCTACATCTGTCATGTCTTTTACATTTTTCTAAATCCAAGAATTAATTCAGTTATGACATGATTTAAAACATTACGTAACACTAAAACATTCGCTGGTGTTGCAGCGGCTTCAAACTCCACGTACTCGCACGCACACATGTAAGTTTTCGTGTGAAACAGTAGATAGTGTGTATGTGTATACCAGAAGGTTCGGTTGAAGCAAAACACGTAATTTAAAGGCTAGTATTATAGAGATTTGTCTCTTAATTAAGACCAAAGACAATGTTTTATGACCGGTATTAAAAGTTTGCGATTCGTCTGTGGGTTGTTAGAAGTAAACGTTCAAAATGTACAGACAAGAAGTTTATGGTTGCGATAGCAGCGTTAGGGTTGTGATAAATGTATCATATTAATTTTGTAGTGCCTACTTTATTGTTCATTAATTTGAATATAGAATAACATTTAGATTATATATATATGTTTATAAATTAAATCATTGTCTGTAGGTTTAATGATTCACTTTTAAAATATTTTCGTATTCATAAACAGTACTATGAAGTCTCACAGTGAAATAGAAACAGAGGATCGATTATTTGTATTCCCATCTATTTATCTCGTTTCTTGAAAAATGCCAATGACAAGCATGCGAATGCGAACAGTTGATCCGTTCTTATATTGCACTGTGAGACTTCATAGTATTATTTGTGAATACGTTGATATAAATATGACAATATTTTAAACACCTCATAATATTATTTGTGAACGCTTGCGACTTCGTCTGTACTCAATTTGTTATTTATCAGCCTATTGAAATCCCCTTCTCTCTTAATTATAAAAGATAGATAGATAGATATTATGGAGGAATTCTAATACGCAGCGATTCTAGGGATTCTAATACCATTGAGGCGTTTTTTCGCGGTATAAAATAGTCTAAGTCATTTCCTTGGCTCCTAACTATTTTTATACAAAAAGTACAATAATGACGCTCCATAGCGCCATGAGAGGACAAACAAACACATTTTCCCATTACTAAATATTAGTATGGATATATTTTTGTGCGGTCTACATTAAAATCAAATAAAAAGTATCTTACACGAAGTAATAGAACTCTAGTTAGTAACGCTCCAAGCTTTTTGTTCAGTCGCTTTTGTCCAATGATAGTACAGTTAGGTCTCGCAGACCACGTCGTCGCCAGGGTCTCCCCACACTTTACGACGAGGAATCGGTATTATCCGGTTTCCAATTTATTTAAGTATATTGTAATAGTAATAGTTAAATAAATGCTAACACACTCATATCCCCGCAGTCTGATATATCTATGTCGCGGGCGGCATGGACAACACAAGTAACACGTCACTGACACACATGACCTGAAAATGAATATTTACCTGTCTCATAATTATCTGCCCCGGCCGGGAATCGAACCCGGGACCCATGGCTTCGCAGGCAGGGTCACTACCAACTAGGCTACTGGGCCGTC
>DWPA01007348.1:0-10384 GCA_018251375.1 Calpodes ethlius | reverse complement strand
TATAAGTATTCAAAATCATTGCGTATATCTGTGTAGAAACACGTGTTTAAAAGCGTGCAAACCTTTAAATTTTCTGAAAATTTATGCGCAAAAATATTTAATGTTGTGCTCAGCTAACAATAACATTATATGGCATGAACTTCGTTAATGAATACATGAGATTTCATCCAACGGAATGCACACACACACATACACATTACACACAGATAAATCACGATGTTGATAAATACTTCCAAGATATATAAAAGAACTGAAGTCCAGTTTAAACTTTTTAGATATATAATTTTGTACTTCTCTTTTTTTCTATGTATATAAAAATGAATGTTTGTCTGTATGGCGCCACTGTGATTACCTTATTTTAGTTTTTAGCGTAGCAACGCGCGCAGGGTTCAGCTAGTTGTATATAAAAATCTTAGTAAGAAACTAATAGTCAAAACAAACACGAATTATTCTAGAATGTTCGCGAAAGGAACACGTATAATAATTACATTTCCACAACTGTTTTTCTTACAAGCAACACCACATAACAAGGATAAGCAACACACTCCATTAATTTAACGACCACCAAACTCGTGCATATTTATGACGTAATAAATTCACTTTGGTCTGTTTCATGCCCAATTAATTGCAGCATCCTCAATGATACATTTTTGCCTCTGATATGTGTTAATGATGTATGATAATAATATTTTCTCCATTGTCTACGGGTCAAGTCTATTATTATTTAATTAATCGGCCACGAATCATTGCTATACATTGGGTTATATTTAATTACAAAACTTGTACAGGGATTTTTGGATACAAAGGAAAACATGCAATAAATGAAAGTATATACCATATAAGCGGTGATAGCCTAGCGGTTCGGACGTTGGTTTCCCTAAGGTGCGAGCGTGAGTTCGAATCCTGCACGCACTTCTAATTTTCAAGAAGTTATGTACATATTACAAATAAATTATCACTTGTTTCGCTGAAGGAAAACATCACGAGGAAACCTGCACACCTGTGATTTCTATACGATGTTCTCAAAGATCTGTGAAATCTGCTAATCTGGTCAGCGCAACGTTGTGGACTGTGGCCTTTACTCCTCACATTATGAGAGGAGATCCGAGCCCAGCAGTGAGGTAGTTATGGGTTGTAATGATACTAACTGACATACCACCATCAATAGATTTATCGTCCCGAAACGGAGTACCATCCGGGTAAGTTGACTCTACAATAGTAAATAACTCTGCAAATTTTCCTTTGTAGGAGGGATAGATATGCCACGCCTGTCTCATAATACATTTTAGTCGCGGATTAATGAAACTAATGATAACTTAATAATCCGATTATCCTCTAATCTCATTTATTTATTTTTATTGCTTTATCGTCTGAAAGTTTTTACTCACGAAGATCCTCTGATATTGGCCGTAAACTTAAGGATTATGTTCCCAAAGCGAAGCGTTGTTACCTTAATATAACATCCGCTCCGTAGTGTTGATTATATTTTTCAAGAAACGCTTACGAAGGGCGAAGTAAGTGTAAGGGTAAGCGTAGATAAGGTCGGAATTATCTTGTAAGGTGCGCGAGGCGGCATTAACGGATTATGGGGCGATGCCCTTTACTTTGCCCGGGAAAATATATAAGAACTAGGTATTCCTTCTTTCTTCGTTAAGGTCTTACCTAAATTTATCCATTTAATAGTAATAAACAATGTTCATGTGGTAAGGAACGGTCACGAAACATATATATTAGTAAGCAACCTCCGATTAGTTTTTAGTAGAATGTTTTATCCATCCTTTATTCAAGTTAACAGCATTATTGCACTATCCATCCATATATAGGCGATAAATGAAGCCCTCCAACAGTTTAAAGACACATTGGATATGAATGTCAGCAATATCAAAATAATCACTGACATATTTTTGAACCGGAGAGAAGAGACAAACATGAGAATGGAAAGAAAATATTGGCTCTCAAGCCCCAGGACGAAACACGATATGTCATTAGGAGTGTGACTCATACATGACGTAAGGTAAGCTGATTCACTAGAGGCTGACATCCATCACCTTTTATGATACCCTGGTCTACAAGCACAGGATTAGGGTTAGAATTCTAAGCATTGCACTGTTCTCTTCGTCGACCGTCAAGAAGTTGTCTCAACTGGAGCGAACTCTAAGGTATACCTGTGTGGTGACATCATACAGCGCACTACACGTCATGAGATGACGTCACGCCAGACCTGAATCACGGTATCGAATTTTTCTGCAACACGTGCATATATACAAGTTTCGAACAAGTCTTCTTTATGTCATATCTTCCCTAATGGGAGATTTCCTTTTGCCAAACTGGTGACCCCGACGAAATATGAACACGCAACGATCTGACGTCATGCTTATGTAGCTAAAGCAATGTCCGAAGTTTCTACTTTTTGAAGGCTTAGTATAAGAGGAATTAGTTGTAATCCAGCTTGTAAGAATTAACATATTATATTGCGAGATTAAAAGATTGTAAAAAAAGGAAGTATTAAATCTCTTACATAAAAATGGACTTCCTGACTGATTCATTGATCACTGCCTATACATGAGTTATAGAACTGAAATTTTGCATATAGATTAGGTATGTAACGTAGTGAAGTGATAAGAGAGGATTTTTTGAAGTTCCTTTGGAATAAGTAATAAACAGGGGTTCATACCACGAATACCCCTTATACCGTCAGAGTATCCGTTTGAATTTAAAAGGTTTCAGTTCCCTCTTAAGATCAGTTTTGCAATGACGTTTATAAGTCACAGGGTCAGTCATTGAAAATAGCAGGAATTATTGCTTCTCGCATGGCCAGTGTTACGTAGCCTGCTCGAGAGTGAGCTCACCCATAATCCCAGTTCTGTTAGCACCTGAGGGCAGGACAGCTAACGTAGTATACAAAGGGGTGCTTTAACTATTAAGTTCAGAACTTTCAAACTCCCATACGATAATTAAAAAAAATATTTTTTCTTAATTTTTAAAATAAAGATTACATAAATACAGAATATTTACTCCACAATCTCTCAGAAGTCTAGAAATAACGTTATTGTTTTATTTTACCAAAATGGTGTAGTCCACGCGAGCGAAGCTGCGGGCGGAAAGTTAGTTTCTTACAAAATATTTCACTTAATGAAAAAATTAAACACATACTCTTCGCGTATTTCTCAATAGTCTTATCAAGATTAAGATCTCATCCAACAAGCCTTACATGTTCTTTATCACGTTTTTATGGTAGAATATTGCCCTACTGTTTAAACAAGAACTCACTCCATACTTTCAAATACAACCTACAATTTTACATTGTAACATTCTTTATTATAAGCGCTTAAGGTATAAAATTGATTGTTACCGGTTTCCTTTTAAGATTCATGTTCATCCTTCGTTTCAATGAGAATAATCAGCTCAAAGTAATTGAAATTTCCACGAGAAGCAATCGTTTTGTGAGCAGCAGAAATTAAATTTGTTCTGATATTAAAATTTATACAATTTATCATACGAATCTAGACACTATCATAAACATTAAAATCTACGTGCCTTCTATTAAGACCTTAATAGATTGTGTTTAAAGAAACGTTTCAAATTTTTTCCATGGAGAAAAATAACTCGAGCAAATAATACCAGAAACGGGTATTCTAAGACGTCTAACAGCTAAGAAAAACAAGTCCTTAACGTTCGAAGCGGCTAATCTTGGGTAGCGAGTGGCTCTCGACAAAAAGACTGGTTATCCAGCCGGTGACCGAATACAGCACACTCGCGACCTAATTCAGAGCGTTATAGAACGTGACTGTGACGAGCCGCACTTGAGAAATGGTTTCGAGAACGTGTGCGGCCTTTATTGACTCTTATGAAAACTTCTTACTGCAAAAGTGTTGAATGATTACGCTTATATGACCTTTGTTTTCATTTATACGTGAATCTGTTTTGAATTAAGAAGGCTTGTAGTTTCGTTCATGATATTCAAGAAAGAATTAGTGAAAGACAAAATAGCAACCCAAACATCGGATATTTTATGCTGCTCGATGATTTTCGTTGTAAGTTAACGACTTATCAACAACAATCAGGACTGATAGCATATTGGAGCAAAAGATGATCAGTAAAATGACGTAAGCAATCGGCCAACAAAAAATAATCATAAAATGTTGTGTTGCTTACAATTCATAACATCAATAGTATTATCAAGATATACTACTATGCCATATGCCACTAAAATATTCTAATATGCCACTACTAAAATATCTTCAGTTGTAAAGTTCACGTTAAAATAGTTGTTCGGTAAAATCTTTAGCAAGTGTCTACGTAATTCGTCTATTTGTTTTCTTTCTACAAAAGTTTTCACACTCGTCTTCTGAATCGATCTACACGTGCGACTTGTCGCAGTCACGTACTATGGGCCTCTTAAATTAGTTTGAGAACTGTGTTCGTTCTCTCGTAAAACGCTTTCTTCACTGGAAACCACTTGTTAAGCGGGTCAGGGTATATTTAGGGGTTCGTATAAGGATAATCTTTATATTTGTCTGTCGGCTCCTCTGTCTGTTTGTTTATCACAACATATTTTCTGTGCGAATGCGTTACTGAATATAATCCATACTCACATGCGAAAGTGTGTTTGTTTATTTGTTTTTTTTGTCCTTCTTTCACGACGCAATAGAGCGTCGCTATTTTTTGTTTGGAGATAGTTGGAAGGACGACGAGTACTATAGGTTACTTTTTACCGTGAATAAACATCTCATTTCAGTGAAAATATTCAAGTAATTGTCTTAAAACAAAGCATTGCCAAGCAACCAGTGATAGAAAGTAATTAAAAACGTTTTTATTGCTGTTCTTTTTTCACACGTAGAACACATGCGAAGTCAAGGGCCAAATCTAGTTTTTTTAGGTGATAAATAGTTAGAAAAATCGCATAAAGTTACATCGAAATTTAAGTAAAATTCAAAATTGGCACATCATAAAACTTATCTGATCTTCAGACTCATACATTGTTGCTCTTATCTTCTCAGTAAAAAATACATATAACGTATTATATTTTATATCAGTTTTTATTTCTAAAAGCTTATAAAATTTAAGGATAATATTGGATTACTTCTGTCATGCTCGTTTTATGACACTGAAAACAAGTGATTTGTACAGTCTTATGTAATATCGCAGTCTTCTTTACAACCCATATCTATCCCGCTGCTAAGATGGAATCTTCTCTTATAATGAGAGAGATGAAAGCTTTTCATCAGGATAGCCAAGTGCGGATTAGCAGACTTTTGAAACTTTTGAGAACATTGTGGAGAATTCTTTGCCCTGTATACGTTTTAGTTTATTTATATTACGGCTTACTAACGCTTTAATTATGTTGAACTTGATCGACTGGTTTTGGATTTATCCGAGATCCTTTCTCAAGTTATTTATCATTATGACGACCCCGTAGCCTAGTTGATAGTCACCCTGCCTGCGAAACGAGGGGTCCTGGGTTCGATTCACGGCCGAGGCAGATATTTATGGGACAGACAAATATTTGTTCTCGGGTCATGGGTGTTAGTGGCGTGTTATATGTAATGTCTATGCCACCCGCGACACAGGTTATCCTACTGCGGGGGTATGAGTGTCTTAGCGTTTATTTATTTATTATTATCGTTAAACATTAGCACTCATTTTAACTTTTGCATATTGCCATTTGGTATTTCGAAATAAATAATAACGTCCATTCCCTAGTGCTCTGGTATAAATAAACTTTGCCAGGACAAACTTTGTCTATTTTCAGCTCCAGTATTATGACAGAGCTCTGGTGTTAATGTAGTCATTTCATTATGTCTGCAGTGATGTGCACGTAATAAGATACTTATTTGAGCGGTGAACCTGTACATTTTAAGCTCCGTGGTAATGAGGTGCGATTTGCTGAAAGTTGAGTAGGCCTGTAATTATATTTGGTAACCGTAGATCCTGTACTAATGCAGTCCCACGCTTCTTTTTGCGTTGGCAACGAATAAACGTCTCCATACTTCTATAATACTGTCGGTGATACAATAGCCTATTAGTTTGAACTTTAGTTTCCTAAACATGGAGACGTGAGTTCGTATCCTGTACGCACCTATAATTTTCAGAAAGGTTTGTGAGTATTACAAGTTAATTATCACTTGCTTCGGAAGGAAAACATCGTGATGAAACCTGCACATCTGAGAATTCTCCACGATGTTCTCTAAGATGTGTGAAGTCTACCAATCCGCACTTGGCCAGCGTGGTGGACTATGGCCTTTACCCTTCACATTGTGCGAGGAAACCCGAGTCCAGTAGAGGGACAGTTATGGGTTGTGATGATGATGATTGTTAGTGATCTATGATGTGGGGTATGACTTCAACTCCAATTAATCGTCACTTCTGTTGTGTAATCTGTTATCGTTGATTACTGTTACTTGCTGTTGAATTTTATGTTTTGAATATACTTCTATCCTAAACTTTGTTGAGCAATTCCTACAAAATTTTAATTAAACATTATTAAATTATATATTTTTATTAGTTACTTTAATAGTTTGTTAGTATGTTTCTTCGTACAATTATTCCAAACAGAATAAGAATTATTCCTCTTGTACTTCGAAGTTGAAATTTTGCAAATTGCTGTAATTCCGATGACAATGCATTTTTATAATAAGCATGACCTAAAACTACTCTCAGAGATTGTTCTAGAATACCCTCCGTATTTGTTAAGTTTATCTCTATACACTGTGTTTTTGGTTTTGAAAACTATTCAATATTAGGATTGCTGCACGTTTCCTTTCATTACTTTGAAACAAGTGATTTAACGTATTAGTGATTTAGCATATTTAATTATCAATATTTCCATGAAATTTCTTAATTATTTTTAAATATATGCTACATTATGCTGGCCTGTTTTAAAATATAATTTTTCTAATCATAAACTTTTGACAACTTTTATTTTTAATGATCTCTCTCTATTCATTGTAAGGTCAGAGTACTATTTATTGCGAAAACTTTCTACCCTTACACTTGTTCACTTATTAAAGTTATAATCGAGCGATCATAAAACTTTTTAATGAAGTGCTGGAAGCTTATACTCGCCCACTCTCACATTTATATTGAATACCTCTAATTTTTATACGTATTTATAAAGTCGACAAGGTCATCTTTGATTTGTAATGACTAAAAGGGATTTTAATTTGCTTTAGGTTAAATCTATGACTAATCTAAATTTTCCAAGATGTTCACGCGGCCTCAAAACTTTTAATATGCTAAAGATTGATATCTAACGATACCACTACATACTTTAAAGTATCAGACACTGCTTCTACTCCATCATCATGATATGTGTAAAGGAACTTAACTGATTCAATAACTAACGTTCGAACTATTATGCAATCCAGTGAATATAAGAACCATTATATTTTATGTAACAATCGTAAAAAATTCAAAATAATAATTACTCCAAAAGATTAATTTAAGAATTTATAAGGAAGTTGCAGTACGACAGTTCTGAAATTGTTCGAGCAAGAGAAAATTAACTAAAATATTTTAGTAGAACCGGGGACAATCCTTGTTACAGAAATACAATGCCAGTACATGGAGCAGAAGCAAGCTCCCCGTAGCTTTGTAATTGCACTCAGGATGTTAACGAAACAACGACACACGGCATGCCAACATGGAAATTTAGTTTGGAAGTAGGTACGTACTCGTAATTATTGGGACGTATGGAGTTCCCTCCAACCTTAAAACCAAACTATCTTTCACCGATCCTTGCATCTACTTAACAAAAGGCGAGGATATTAGGAACGATTACTCCTGTTGGAGATCTTTAGGTTTTTTAGTACTCAGCGAAATTCTATCTGTAGCCATTCATGGAAAAATATTTTTACCGGACTGACTGATTCCCATCTTTCTTTTGTTAGTACATTTGTTAGAGTCAAATCTCGAAAGTTGAATGAGAACTACTTCCTCTTATCCTACGAAATTAAAATTAGACACATTGATTTAGTTCCAATGATGATAAATCTTTATGATAAGTACGATCCGATAGTTCACTTAGGAGTGGATCTAGACGAATGAATTGTTCAATGATGAGCAGAAAAAATTCAAATTATTGTACATTGTAAAAGCGTGTTTTTGTCTTGAATTTTCGCAAACATAAACAATAAGATTATTGCGTTTTTGGCCCGCAGAACTTCGATAATGCTAAGTGATGTCTTTAGGCGATGATGACCACATATCATGAGGTGGTACTTTCAACGGTTTTTTTTATATTTTATTATTAGAAACAAATATAAGAGTCCTGCTTGGTTCTTGATTGTGTATGTGTTACAAGTTCAAAAATAACATAATCACACACAGATGTCATGCCCTCTATTTAAATTTTATTGAATTTAAATATAAATATGTGAATATAATATAATAACTATATTGTTACGATTATTATGTTTTGTAACGATGTTTAGTTCAACGATTTTAGGATATTTAGGATTGTTTGTCTGATATTTCCTAAAAAAATTTTTTTCATCATTATACTCCTTAAAAACTTATTAATTATGGGCGTCGAAACACTACAGTTAATTCAAATAACAGAGCGTTTCTTCCAAATTTTTAAACCGAATCTTATTCTAAAATGAAACCTACGAATATTAAGTAATATAAACAAGAAAAGTAAGTACCTATCGTATAATTCTACGTAAAAATATTCGGTGCATACTAAACTGTTTAATTTTAATATGTAACGAAAATATATTACACATGGTCTTAATAAAAATATTATACTTTTAAAAACCGTTTGTCGTTGAAATAGTACATTTTACTTTCTGTAGAATTTTCTACCTTCTTAAAATATTTACTTGCTTGAAAATCACGTTTCTAGAAACTTCAGTTATAATAAGAGTTTTTGCTGCAGTCAAAACTTCTTTTGGCAGCTTAACATCCTCAGCGAATATTAAAAAATTTGAATCCGGTTGGTAAATTCACTCGACTTACTCGCCCATACAGTCTAACATTTAAGTTATATCAATAATATAAAAGAAACCAGTGCATGATGAGTTCTGGATCTATTGTCATTTTTCTAAACTTGTAATCAAATTAAATGGCTTTGGTGCTATGAAGATATTTTTAAATTGACGGTGTTTTTAAAATAAATAGAATGAGTTCGTAATGCAAAATAGACCTTAGTTCTGTTTGTAATATAAATATTAGCATACGATTGAAATTTCCTCTGGGTACGGATTCAGTTTATAATAATTCTAAATTCTACGTATTGAATAGAACAAATTCCTGTATAAGAGTATGAAAAATTGTATGTACTATATTCATCGGCGTAATGAACACACACTATCTTGCTGGACTCGTGTATCTTCCCCCAATGTGAAGGGTGCAATCAAATTGGCCGAGTGCGAGTTGACAACCTTCACACATTTTTAAAGTCATTATAAAAAAAATGGGGGAGGTATCTTCACAAATATATTTTTGTTATGCTGTTACTGTTTAAGATAGTTAAATAGATGATACAGGTCCATTATTTACTAAAAAAAATATTGATAACGTTAGTTAACTTTACAGAATCAGCCCGCTAATCAAAAAATTGTCTAATTCATCAACGTCCATCTACCACGTATTAGTTATAATTTTCACTTCACAATGAAGGTTTGATGGAGTGGGGTTCATTCCTTTTTATAAATTCTACAATTCATTTTAGCCAATTACATACACTTTGTAGTAGTAACATGGTTTTAAAAGAGTAGTTAATTTAAATTTATAATTCACCATCATGTCCACTTTTGTTTTAAATGTTTATTTTAAATTTTGTTTTTCACACTTACACTCTGAAATTGAAAGCACCGTAGCTATTGCTATATTTGGCGGAAGGAAACTTACACGTTTCAGTCTGAAGTTGTTGTAAATAACTCAGTTTTCACTCACTTCTCAGGCGTATCACGAACTGTGGTTGGGTTTAAATAGAACTATATCGTAGGAGTGCGGTTTGAATCTTCTTTAATTTCTACGTTTCTCGCAATTTTTAACACGATTTTATAATGGCTTGTATGTATATATATATATAACGGATTCTTTGAGCTACATTTTCACAGGTTTCTGGAAATCTTCGTCTTCGTCCTTTATTCGTGTATCATATTGACTTGATACTTGAAACTTTGCACACGTATAAAAGACCGATGACAACAAAAAACCCGCTCTTGTGAAAAAACAAAAAAACTTATATATTTTTTTTTATTATTATTTTTACTTTTAAATTCTGAACTCTTCGCTCGAAAAATGTTCAGAAAAACTTATTTCAGTTTATATAACGTTTTTAGGGTTCTGTATTTCAAAACGGAACCTTTATAGTTTCATCATGTCTGTGCACCGCATAGTGCAGAAACCCTTGGCACTAGAAGATGTAATTTGACAT
>DWPA01007347.1:0-10386 GCA_018251375.1 Calpodes ethlius | reverse complement strand
ACTTCTAAAGTAGCAGGACTTAATAAAAGCAAGAAGGCATTTTACTTGGCAGGGGTAAATAATTGGAGTCCCTTTCGTCAAGTTGGAAACTAATTCAATAAGACTGCCTCTGTGGCAAGTTTTACGTTTTATTCGTGGTTCAAGTCGCAATATTTTATTTGAATACATTACGTATTTCAGACATTGTCACTGAATAAATGGAATGTTCCAAATTTAATGTTAGTTCATCTGGCAATAAAATGGGCTAGATTTAAATGTAACGAGCTTGTCTTCTTGAAATTGGATAAAAATGTTATCATAATACGTTTGTTATTTGTTTTAAGTTAGACAATGTTCATAGACGACTTGTTCATGTCATATATTTTGTCGTTTGACAATAAAATGTATGTATTTATATATTATCTAATATTTATTATATTATATATATATTGTATATTTTCCAACATAATATCGCCTTCGATGTTCTCTTACTTTCCGAAGGTTGACTGTCAGAAAATGCTTTTAACATATCTTAAGCCTTTGATCCTGTTACTTTTTTGTAGAGTTCAAAAGTTTAAATAAATAATTATATCTGACATATTGTTTATTCAAATCAACGTTACATGCTATCAGTTATTCGTGCCGTCTGAAGGCGAGGGTTTTCGTTAGCTATAAGCATTTTGGCCGCTACACGTTTGAGTTAATTGCGCGCTGTTACTACGATAAAATACAATATACAAATAAAATATAGCAAAATATACGTAAATATAAATAGTAATTTAATTTAAAAAGGACAAGATTTTTTCTTTAATATTCCATCAATTTTGACGTAAATAGAAATTCTGGTCGGAGTTTCGACTAAAGGGCATAGGTCGTTCTTGAAATGATTTCCACTCCGTACTGAGACTACGCGGAGAGCACGTCGCGGCACAAGGTAGAAGTAATAAAAAAATAACTAAGGGGATGAAATTAAAAAAAAAATCATAATAAAGTCGATGTTATCCCTCGGTTTATATCCGATATTTATTTTTCAACGTTGATTTGAATCCAAACGAAACGATATTTTTGTAGTTGTTTATACTTAAATTTACGAGTTTATTTCGATGTAATAAAGTTAATATATTAATGTATATATATTTTTTATGAACATATTAAAAAACCTCATTTATCCGGAAGCCGTCGCCTTGAAAGTTCTCTGTGTCCCGGCGCACATAAAGATCGAAATAACGCGGGTGTTTCTGTACGAGGGAAAGTTGTGTGATAAATTTCAGTTTTCAAAACAAACGGCGTAGTTGTCGCTGAACGACATTTTGGAGAAAAAGTTGGTTTATTCGTCCGCTGCCGGCGAGTTCGACAAGTGTCCTCATTGTTTGACCCGTGTTTCACAAATAAAAGAATTCATTCTCAGCAAGCGGACAATGAATTCAGATGTCAAAATATTTGCTGAAACGTATGTGTGGTCTTTGTTACAATAGCAAAGCTATGACATATTATATTTTTAACGGGCTTCCCAAAATGTACCCTCATTACTAAAATAATCATATTATATACTAAGGGAGATGATACAGTAAGCGAAGAGGACACGCAGCGTTCGTGCGGCCGGTTGCTGTCAGACAGTAATGTATGGCGCTCCTTTATACCTATTATAACAAGCGACCGCTGCACTGTGGCACGCTCTTCGTGCACCCTCTTTGCGTCCGAAGCACAGAAAACAGTACGTCTTGTCCGTTTTCTATATCATCTGCTTTACTGTATTGTGTTTTGCTCTTTACTAGCCAATACGAGAGCTTAATTGTACTGTAATGGGGCTTGGCAGTCGTTCTTAGGGATATGCTATAGCAGACAAGGCACATGAAAACCGCGAGACCGGTCGCCGTGAGACAATGATGTATGGCGCTATATAGAATTTATTATAATAGGGCAGGACAGCTACGTGGACATCGCGTCCTCAAAATAATTAAGATAAGAATTATTATTTTTGTTTGCGAAGAGCCCTCGTGTACTTCTGGCACATAGCGCGATGGAGTCAAGAAAACTTAGACAAACAAATTGGTGATGACAATGTTTTAAGAAAGAGGTGGAGAAGATGGCCTTTCTAGTATTCTAGTTAACCTGACCAACCTGATGGATGGAAATGAATTTAAGAAATTATAAGGCACTTTTGTGTTCAATTAGTCTTGGCGAGAATAGAAATACCTGGAAAAAAAAAATTGAGTCTGATAAGGTTGATTATAAACCTTAGTGATGAAACCAAAATAAAAAGATATTTATTAAGTGTACGTAATTTCATTATTCAATAAAAGACGACGTGCCAAGTCAATCTAATTAGAAATCGTAGGATCTGGTAATTCCGGTACCATGCAGGGTTGTCACAACTTTTGCAGGATGGTAGGATTATTTGGACAGTTACCATCTGTCTTACAGTGAACAGTTACATATTAATAACGGATTCCAGTTAAAAAGTCACTTATCACGGATCACTTGATTACTTAAAAGGATCTGTTAGTGTAGCGACATGTGGTATTACTAATGTCCTCGGAGCGGATACCATCAGGTAGCCATTACGGTCGTTTGTCAGCTATTGTCATAAAAACAAAACATCATTCTTCGTCTTTGTGGCATATTCGTTTATTTATCAATCCGTTCACCGTTGTCACTCCACTCCCCGCCCCCCTCAACCTCAACCAGCCCGCGTGCGCTTCGTTCATTTTGTATTCATTTGTGTTGTAGTCTATTTGGTCAGTTGCCAAAACATTGATCCGAGTGTTATTATTGATGACTGTTGACATTAGTTCAGCTTTGAGCCCTTTGACGTCACAACGCCTGTGTACATTGAAGATATCCAACTGCTTGAGGTCGATTACTAAACTTAGGTCTAGTATCTTTACAATAGTTAAAGCAGTGACAGCCTAGCGATTTGAATGTTAGTCTGCTGAATGCGAGAACCTGAATTCGAATTCTAAATTCATCTCCAATTTTCAATAAGTTACGTGTCAAAAACACACACATTCCCCACATTTGTGTGCGTGTCGGTAATCTTATGTACACGATATCCACACATACGTTAAGACTTCTAGTCAGTAAGTGTGCTTCAGAATCTACGACTATATTCCCTCTTAACATGAGTGGACTGTAGACAAACAAAGTGTAATAAGTAAAATCAGGTACTGTCTTTTACTTTTGTAAAAAGTGCCTGATTACATTCTGCTTAATAGTAAGTGTTATTATACTGTAGTAGAATTTAAACTTTGTAAAAGGTTTCTTACTTGTATTCGAATGCCTTAAATAATCTATTTGTAGTATAAGGATATGAATATTTTTTTCCGGTTTTCAATGCCAAAGTTTCAAACGGAAACGAAGTCCAGAACACATCTATTTAAAGTTACTAGTTCTCCATCAAGCGGCACCACTACAACCCAGCTGTATGGTTGCTGTCACATTGCAGTTACAAAATATTTTAAAACATCACTTAATCCAAACGTTTACTTGTGCGGTAGCACCTTTCAGCTCCACGCCACTCGCACGCACACAATGAGCTTTGCGTGTGTACACAACACGTGCCTGATGTACGTCGTTGTCGTGTCGTCCAATGCAGAAGCGGCTATTTTCGAGAAATTTTCCTTAAATTTCTAACACATTTGAACGGAGAGCGGACAAAGCGGAGAGCTCACAAAGCCAACGCTGACGTCATCAGTTACATGTTATCTCGGCGCGCGATAGTCAGCGGTAGCCCTGACGCTATCTGTTGCGAATATATTGCGAATATTATTCTCAACACATTATGCTTCCACAACATATCGAGTTTCGCACGCCAGAAGCTACGTGTGATATTACAATGTAACAGAAAATTGTCTATGAGATAGAAATGAGAATTTATATCTACTTGTAATTTGGAAATATTTTTACAAAGTAAATTAACATATATAAAACTCAAAACGCGCATTTATACTGTAAAAATAACAAATGTGCTATTCACCATTGAGAACTTTCTTCGTGTAGAGCCATTTCTAAGTCAGGTTACATTTATTATAAAGTTGCATTGTCATCGGGACTACAACAGTGGGTGAAATTTTTAATTCAGCTTGCAAGACTTAACCCAAAGAAACATACTAACAAAGTAACTTAAAACTACTTATTTCGATTTATGATTTATTCTTTTTTTGTTTTAACCTACATAACTTTTCTTATATCTGATAAACGATAGATACTTGAAAGCTACGGATTAATATCAATGTCTTTATAACGTAAAAACGTGGTTGAATGTTAATTTTTCAAAACACGTTATAGAAACTGACAGATAGATAAACTCTTAAAATGTAGTAATAAAACAAAATAAGTTCTATAAAGCAATTTCATAACTTTGCAACTAAATCTATGTACGTACTGGTACGTACACCCATCAAGCCCTTTAGCTGCTGATAAACAGCAACTTACAAAAAATTGACAGTCATCGAGGTGACACTGATCGTTCCACCAACAAGAACCTGTTCCCGGACGAATATTTTCTTCAGGACTACTGTAATTTCACGATATATTTCTTTCATTGGAATAGAAACCCTATTTTAATATAAACGAAGATTTTCCACCAGATACTATCTGCGGCTACCCTTTGATTTTAATGGGTATAGACTTTGTTTATTCAGGTTCTTATCTCTATTTTTTTATTGTATTTTGTTGGAGATATAAGGAGTTTCCAGAATCCAGGCTGGTGTCTTTGCCACCCAGTTCAATTCGATCAGTATGCATGCCAGCATGTTGTCCTAATGAGTAGGTAATACCTAACTGAATACCACACTTCTCCTAAAATCTACTACTAAATGTTCGTTTCTACGGATTTCTGTGGAGAGTGTTAGAAATAATGCAGGTGCTCGATTTTTTCTTCGGAAATACATGATGAGGTCCTTTGTGATGTATTGAGGACAATGGGCCACGGTGACCATTTATATCGAGTGGAGCCTCGTTTGCTTGTCAGCTATTTACAAAATAAAATCCGTTGCAGCAGAAAAGAACTTTTAATTATCAACAGACAGTTGTACCATGTCGTTGGTTGAAATAAACATAATTATAAAATAAGAATTTAGAAAATAAATAATTATAATAAATTTTATGAAGTTGTTCTGTGCAACGATTTAATGAAGCATTAGAGGTTTAAAGTAGTATTAATCTTTCAAATTCCCCATCAACATTTTTATCGTTAGATGCGTAGTTTTCTCCACGATAATAACTTCAGAGAGTAATTAATTGAGTGATAACAAATTTCTAAAGAACGAATACACTTGAAACTCATAAATGTGTGCAGGATTTGAATCTAGGCTCCACTGTGCGGAAAATCAACGTTCAAAACACTACGCTATTAATGTTTAGTGAAGTTTCGTATAATATCGTGTAAATTGTCAGAGTGGCTGGCAAACTTGATCATTAGGCGAATTCTCCGAAGCCTCGGACCCTGAACCACTTTTTGATGTGGGTAGCTTTGAAGTGGATTGTACTAGTATTTTGATACCGTGCTCAGAACACTAAAGACATCTTCGAGAAATTTGTCAAGGGTATCTTATGGCACTTTATAATGCCTATTATAATTATAACAAGGTATTGATCGTTAATGTTTAGAGCAGAGATTGGACAGGAGTTTAGATATCGACACCTGGGTTCAGATCCACATTATATATTTTTTAATTAAGTGTGTATTTCAAATAAATTGTTACATTCAAGTAAACTGTCATTAATAAATAGATATAATTTTAGATTTCGAACTAGCTACGTTCAAAATCTGTCATAAGCTTGCCCGCGTGTTTGGTAAATATGAAGTACAGTTAGATTCATTACAACCTATAACTGTCCTACTGCTGGGCTCGGGTCTCCTAAAGTTTAACTCTTAAAGTTTAACTCGTATGAAAAAAATTACAAACACCGCCAGTTCAATAAAAGTCATTATTTACATAAAGTTGGAAGTATTAAAATTCTCACTGGCAAAGGAAAATAATAAACATTAATTTAAAATGCGGAACCATATTTCACGTGAATCGGATTCTTATTTGAAATATTTTATATAATGAGTGTACATGAAAAGTACTTACCTTTAACGTACAAAGAGGTAGGTTTGGAGAATTCTGTGCCGATGGCGTTCTCTGCTACACACTCGAATTTGCCCTGATCTTCTTCTTCGCTCTTCACTATTTGCAATGTACCTGGAATAAAAGAAAAAGGATAAGTATATACATATTCCCTCTGTTTCATAGCCAGTAAACGACGCTATGGGCCATTAAATGAGAGTTCGTCTACTTCTTCCATGGATGTCCATTACACCATGTTTTAATAGATTAAGAATTCGTTATAAATAAATAAATAGATTAAGAAGCAGATTGAATCTCCACGCTGAATGGGTACAAGTGGTTGGTTACCTCTTAATAGGTGTCTTAAGACTCAAAATGCTAGAACAAGTGAAATACTTCACCAAATCGCCATGTTGGAATTATCTCACCAAGTCTGTAAATTAGCCATCATACATTTAGGTATAGCGGCCGACGATGTTTTCATTACTTCCTATTGCTATTGTTTTTTCTATGTAAATAGCCAAACGAGCTGATGGTGTCCAACTGATGGTGAGTGGCTATCATCATCAATGGGCATTAGTAACACCAACGGCATCACGGAAGTGATGCCACCCAAGAAGAAGAGGAAACGAAGCATAAATAATTGGCTCTCAAACCCCCAACAGCAACACGATAAGTAGTCTATCGGTAAACTCAATCAAGAGGGTCAATTCAATTGAATTGTTAATCTATATCATGTACCAAATTCACTTCACATAAAAAATGTTTTTCGACGACGACTCACGGCCGGTTATTATTGTAGGTGATTGTGAAATGTATATAACAATAACTAAATGAACCCGCCGATAGCCTTGTTTGATGTCCGACGGGTGGGTTTGGAAGATTTATGGGTTAATAACACGCGCCTTTACGACCGACCGCGGCCGACACCGTTTACAGATACTGCGGTTATTAAGTTATTGTAATGAACAGTCAACTTCATCTCTATACAGTTGTACATATATATTGTAGTAGCGCACAATTGTCCCTTTGAATGTTTTTAATAGGAAATAATTGAGAATATTTCGTGTATTATTTAATCACTACACAGACGCTTTAAAGTCGTAGGATAATCAGAACAATAGGATCATCGTGTAAATCCAAGGACTATGGACTATGTGTGAATAATGTAAATGTTTAAAGAAGATTATAATTCCTGAGGCAACAATTTCGCTCGGTGTTATCGTTAGATAGCAGTTGGTTAGTAAAGGTCACTAAAAGATTAAAACTAAAGAATCTTCTGTTTTTATTTTCGTCCTATTTTAAATGAAAAAGATATAGAAAAGAAACGATAAAAGTGAAATAAATTCGTTGTTAAAAGATACTATCTTTACTACAATAATAATTTTAAGTAAAACAACAATACAGCTTCAACGGATGTCACAGAAATTTTAAAATATTCTGTAACAAAACCGAAGTTTGTTCATCAAAAATAGAAATAGAAAACATTCGCGTAGGTATTCAAATTACTCAAAGGAAAACTGCGTCACAATTTTCAAATGAGAAACAGTTATTAATTGGTCATTAGATACATTGCTATGGAATATCGAAATAAAACGAATGCAACGTTCCCATTGAACAATCTTCCACTATGACGGCATCGGTGACGATATGAGAATGAGTAACTATTACTAGATATTAATTAACAACGCGATATTTTAATTAAAATTAAATGTCATCGACTATTTGCGAGCGTGGTTGTGTGATAAGAAATATTGATCTGTTTTCATTGAGAGACTGTATCTAAAATAATAGTGGACAAGTATGGGACTATATTTGAATGTACCTTTCGTACATTCTGAACGATTATAATATGCCAAGGAGTTGTGTTGGACATGTGAAAAAAATCACGGATTTAAAGATTTATTTATCAACCAAAACAGATTTACAATTGTAATGTTCGTAAACAGCAGCAATAATATGGTACTATGTCGTTACTATTTACGCCTACCTCGGAGTAGGTTTACCTTTACAATAAACTTAGTAAAATAATGGTAATCAAATGTATAGCAAACACAAATTCATTGATATTGCGTTTAACTTCCACTATTTTGCAGTGACATTTCTTGCTATGCGAGATGCATAAGACCCCAGAGGTCCGGGGTTCTTTTCCCATCCGGAATCCGCTGCCCGAAGTCCACCCATCCGTTATGTGAGAAAGAAGTGTTTGGTCTCATATTATAAGTGTAAATACGCTGGATTGACACGACGACTTAATTTGACGCATACGGTGGAAGTCGACCGCAGTGGCAACAGAAAGTGTATGAAAACGTAAAAACTGTTCACACGATATACACATTTATCGTCTAACGTCGACCGCATGCGTCAAAAATGTGCGATATAGTTGAAAATGCATTTATTGATGTCTGTTGTCCACACCACCTACGTTAATAATATTTATTCAATTATTTAGATTGAATGTGTAGGCACCTACCCTATTATATGTTATTTCAATAATGAATTAACAGGTATATAATAATTCTGTACAATTCGTTCTGCAAATTAATTTTTAAACGTATCGGACTGTTGATTATTTTTGTAAACAAATTATTAATTCGTATTTTTAATACGAACAACATTTCAGTGTAACATTTATGGATTTATGGTGTATCTCCGACTTCTACAAACGCAGACGCGTAACAACAAATCAAGAAAGTACACAAATGATGAACAACGACTGATTATAATTCAATTAATTAATACATGATGGTATCTTCAAAACAACATAAAAACACAGAGCATTATTACTGATATTAAACCTGGCTATTGAAAAGTAAATACATTAAAATAGTTCTATTTAAATTCCATATTCAAAATTGTTTTCTAATTCAGAATTACCTTTCCAATGATAATAACTTGAATAACGTCAATAGGCACGAATATTATTGAATTTCATTGTACCTATATCACTTTTATCCATAGTGTCTAATAGGTTAAAAGACAAGAAACTTATTCCTTCCTTATTCCTCTCAATAATTGTTCCTTCTTTATGTTTTATAATTATAATACATTATTATATTATATGTATTATAATACATACTTATCATTCACACCTTTTATTCCTTCCTCTACTAGTCTATCTATATATATAAGTAAGGATGTTTGAATACATATGAAATCGATAAACTCAGAAACTACTTGACTGATCATTATGAAAATTGGTATGTATATGTATTTTTCCACGGAGAAGGTTTATATGCTATGCACATTGTAACTGTACACTAGACAGCGCTGTGAAGTGTCAACTTCTAATAGACAATTTTTTTCCCAGATAAGCGAACTAGGTTCTCTAGTATCAACATCATCATCATCATTACAACCCATAATTGTCCCACTGTTGAGCTCGAGTCTCATCTCATGAGATGTGGGGTATAGGCCATAGTCCACCACGCTGGCCTAGTGCAGATTGGCAGACGGAAATAACGATTAATCGTATTATAATAGTATATTACATTTTAAATTAATGTTGTAAAGCACACAGTCTTTAAACATAATAATAACATAAACGATAAAATATATATGAATTAGTAAATAAAAGAGCGATTACATGAATTAATTCATCTGCCATTTACACATGTATTATGAAAAGTCGTCGTGAAATTAACGATCTCAGAATTCTTACCCTGTCGAAGCACGCACTAAACGACATTAATTTGGTCGGCTCTTTGCCACACAGCTCGGCAAATAGCTTTTTAATAAAGAATACTGGAGCCGTACTTTAAATTAAACGATTAAATTATACTTACAGCATAAAAAGTTGTATTTCAAACAGACGGGAGTTTAACTAGAATACGCTATTATAAATTGTATAAAATAAAGTTGCTATTTGTTTCTCTCTGTTTCTACAAATGTTTTTAAGTGTACAATATATTAATTAGCCATATTATTGCTATAGGTACCTATTTTAAATATATATACTTATATAAAATTCATATATGATAGATAAAACAACGTTATGTATATTTTAACAGATTATAATTATAATAAGATGCACTGTAATTATTTTACAATTTCCTATCTATTTATTTCAAATAAAGTTTTGTTAGCCTTAGAATAATAATTTCTATTTTGACGGCCCCGTAGCCTAGTTGGTAGTACCCTGCCTGCGAAGCCAGGGGTGTTGGAGTGGACTGTATTGTAGTTCTTCGTGCTGAATTAAATATATGTTACGACGAGGAGATTATTAAAAAATTATTACACATTTTCACGACATTTTTTATTGACAATATATTTTCTTCTCTTACAATTGACAATGTCAGTTTTAGTTTTTTAATAATAAAAAACTATAAAAATATAAATGTTGGTTGCCAACATA
>DWPA01007346.1:0-10387 GCA_018251375.1 Calpodes ethlius | reverse complement strand
CGCTTTGCAAGGTAACTACCAGTTAGACTATATCAGAAAGATGCTACTAAGCTCTAATGGGAATATTTACATCAGACTTTTTTTAAATATTTTGTAATGGTTTTTAAAGAACGAAGAAATAAGTATGTATACAATAGCAGATATACTTTTTAGAGCCGACAGAACAATTAACAGCTAGTCGAGCTCGATCTGTACCTCGACATTTGCATAGACTTTGCAATTCATCACTTTGAAGCTCGAAACATGATCTACGGTTTACATCGATTACATTACAGATCTATTAATCATTTATTAATAACGCTTTTTGTTATGAGTTGACTTGTCGTCCCTCCCGCCCGCTGTGTGCCCACATCATTACGCTGAGATTCCACGTGAGATGTGTAGGTAGCGAGGCGGTGTGCGAGGTACATTTTCATCGATACGATTATTCCATTTTCCTGACATTGTGTTTAGGTGAATTTTATTCACACTTCTAGCTTTGCTACTTTGCACATCTTCGGTGGGTTCTCAGCCTTAGTTTGTGTGTTTTTAAACGTCGCGTGTTTATTTTGATCGTAATTTCCCTTATTCTATCTAATTAACGTTGTAGGATACCGACATCGATATCCATTTTGATTCTTGTTTCAAATTCAAGTCAGAGTTTAAATGGTCTGACATCACTACAGCCTAAAGACATTTTATATTACAGCCCATTTTTAATCAATATTTTCTTTCATGAAACAATTTTTTATTTGTTTCAACATTATGTGACACAATATAATGCTGTGGTGACCTATAGTTTATGAAAATAGTTAATATAAGTTTTTTTCTTTTTTTATGTTGGTGATCATATAAATAAACAAAGTATCAAGTACCTAAGCGCTTTGGGCGCGGGCTGCTCCACGATGCGCACTTCGGGCCGTTGGGCGGCGGAGGAGAGCGCGCGCTGCGGCCGCGCCATGGCCTCGGCGTGCGCTTGCGCGTGCGCCTCCAGCGAGCCGTCCTCGTCTAGCACCCTCACTGCGTACAAAAATAATTTGTTTCAATAATCATATCCTACAATGATTCGAACGGCCTTCCCTTGAAGTTGTCCACATTATTAAGGGACGGGATTACCGACGCCGGAACACAACCCTAACGGTAAGGAGCTACTGACAAGTTTATTTCTCCTCACAGTCACAGACACAGTACTTTCCCATTATAGGAAAGTCATTTCCAATCTAGTTTTAAAATAGTCTTGTTTTCATAAAAATATCTTCTGCATGATTTTGTGTGGCATTTTCGCCAATTATGACAATATTTTATTATGATCTTTTATAAACACATTTACCATGTAACTTCACTTAGATATTCTAACGCCTTTTAATTGCATTTTAATTTGACATACATAAAATCTAGTGTCCTTTGAATGTATCTCGGTAATATTACAAATATATAAAAGATTGAAGAAGAAAAAGAATGAAAATTTATATCTGGGTTAAGTATCATAATTATAGTGATTAAACATATCCTCGACAAATAATATAATACTGATTTAGTTGAGTTGTAAGTCATTTTTTAATCCAGTACGTTTGTATTAGATAATTACACACTAATACGATAAGATTACGTAGTAATACTTACACACATCACTGAGATTCAGGTCGGAGTGTTGATTAACCTCATTTTGCTCTACAGCGCCCTCTGCAAGCAAACAATGTAACGTTAAAACTGACAGAAGTGATCGGATGCCACCACTGGTGCTGACTACCACCGAACCGAAGCCGTATGGAACGTGCAACCTGACGTGAATATGGTCCAATGACCAATTATAGCCAGTATGAAAACTATGTAAGATATATTTTCGAATGGACAGTTGTTGACCTTAGCGTTCTTTACACGTGGACAGGATAGGACTATGAAAGAAGGGATGTACCTATTGTGATCGTGCGTTTTATAAACAAAAATTTGCTAATTGCTTTTGTTACATAATCCATTGAAAACTATGTAGGTGATTCACAGAAATAAATATTAGTAAAGTGTTCAGATACAAGATGACTAACAAATATCATTCGGCAAAACACAACATCATATTGCATTCGTATACATTCGGATATCGCTTCCTGATGAATATTACGATGTAAAAGAGAACTTAGATAACGTAAAATCGTCTGTAGGTCGGTGAGCAACACGGAAGGATTTTTAAAATTGTACTCGTAATGGAGTGACGTAATAATATTAAAAACTTGGTAAACTTTTAACACTCGTCAGGTCTCAGCCTCGTACCCACCAAGTTAGTTAATTAACAATATCGGCCAACGTTTAAGAAACATTGAAAAATAATTTCACAGCATAAATCAATGACGTGTATTTTACAAACATTAAGTTAGTATTACGTAAACATTACAATCAACGATATCGGCAGACGACTAAAAAACAATGAAAAATTAATTTTACAACATAAATCAGTGACGTTAGTGAAATATCAGTGAATGAAATCATCAATCATGTTCGACACCTAGTATCTACATATATGTAGTTTCAATGTGATAACGTGCTGAAATGTGATTCATACTAAGGTGTTTAAATTCATTAACTACATTCTAACACTCATGCACTAGGAGTCCCGCAGGCCTACCACAACCTCCTAAAGTAGTTTCATTTTAATATTACGTTGGCTTATCTTCTTAAAGTACCAAGTTCTTTAAGTAGGCTTATTATAAGCTTGAAACAATATTACTGTCTAAACAGTTTTGATGGCGTTACCACGTAAAAGTTCATTCAATCCGTACCTACCATAACATTGTTTTTTATCAACTATTATTACTGTATGTAAGTAAATGTCAGCAGTCAAAAAACGTTATAGTAACGAAACTATAATTATTTATGTAATAATTGCAAAAAAAAACATAGTTTAAAAAAGGAACAACACGCTTTGTTTGTAACGATTCAAGACTTCATCGTCAGGACGTGGTCGGCATCTAAGACCAGAGTATTCTTCATGATAAATCTAACGAGCCCGAAATTAATATTGTAGTGTCTTTTTTTATATTTTAACTTTGGTCATCCTGCGTCTCTATCATCAGACCAGCTCTCTACTCTTATCCGACTTACACAATTATGTATACAAAATTTAAACTCCATTATAAAATGTGTCAAATTTATCCCATAACATTTGATTACAGTTAGACCGATGAAACGAAGTATAAACTTATAATAAAATATTATCGATGTTTTGGTTAAAGTAAAATTGATAAAGCGTATTTATGTATAGAGGTGACAGCCAACCGTTCGCCACAACCCCCACAGGGCCCCATGCTACCGACATCGGTTACTTTGATACCTCCCATAAGGGCTGCGAAGGGGTTATAGCTTCGGTGTCCACGGGCGACTTATCAGATGACGTCCGCTCATTTGTCGGCTATTTACACGCAAGTAACTCAATCGTTGTCACGCGCCCCGTGGCCATTTTGCCTGATATAAAAATAAATCTTCCCTTCAATTCTCTTTTGGAATGAGTTAACAAGAATTAAATGTATACTACTATTACAAATTTGAAAGTGTGTTTGTTTGTTCTTTTTTCGCAATGGAGCGTCGATATGGTATGATTTCTGATGTGAAAATAGTTGGGAGGATGAAGGGTCATAAGCTAACTTTCACCGTGATAAAATATCTAATTGCTCTGGAAAGATATGTTAAAGGGTGTTTAACAACAGAGCGTTGCCAAGCAACCAATGATATAGCAAGGAATGGACAACCTTTTTAGTGCCTCTTTTTTTTTTATTCCCATACAGACGAAACCACGTATCACACCTTGTAAGGAATAAGACATAAGTAGGTCAAGTTTTTAAAAAAGCTACAACAATCAATCGTAATCTGTATACAACTGTACTTTAACGTGAGCGTAGAATGTCAATTGTTTCACAGAACTATGTCCAAGTGTAACGATTAAATATGTATTTGGCCGCGGTCCAGAAAAAGCTAGTAGTGGAAGACTTTTCTATTCGTAAATTTATTTCTGGAATAGAAATCAATGAAAGAGAGAAATCTATTTTATGTTCTTGTAAACGTGCAGTAAACGGCATTGATCGTAATGCACCCAGTACCCCAGGGATTACAGTCACCCATCAGTTCGAAAGGTTTCCGATAATACCGTTATGTTGCATTCATTCATCATAATGATTATCACCGGGAACCCTCGCTTACCAACCAGGGAGCCGTAAAATATCTTAAATAATAATAATTAATGATTATAAGGACGAATGGTTTAGGTAGAAGTACCTACCTACTACATAAGTGCTTCTTCTACAAGTATCCCTATTAATAAAATTTTGCATTAGCACCTATTTCACTGCTGCAAACTTAATAAAACATAGGAGTAATAGATCACGTTTAATTAACTAAGTTGAATCTTTTCAACTTTATTGTGAAATCAAAAGTACTATTTATAAATGTATTCACAAATAATAGATTGACTTACTGTACAGGAAATTGAATGATTTGTGTTTTGTTTCTTTTACAAATATCATATTTAATTAATTATAACTTTTAGTTCTAAATTTAACGCATTACTTTTTTATAAAGGCATTATCAGCCATCGCGTGCCACTCGAGCACGCGCGATATCACGCACATTTTCAATAGCATCCAATTCAATATTAATATTGGAGTAAAAGAGACACTCTTGACCAGCAGGGCAGGGCTAATGCCTATTATGTTATTGATGTCCATAGATTTAAAGATTCAAAAAGATTTATAAGATTTATTCAAGAACCAACAACAGTTATACTTCTGGTAAGTTCGTAAACAGCAGCAATAGTATAAAACTGTGTCGCCACTGGTTACGCCCACCTCAACACAATTTTGAATATAATATTTAGATGATGATAGTTATTGAATTGTCCGCTAGAATGTCACCTATGCATTTATATAAAAAATAAAATTTAAAAATATATTATTTGTATTTTAATTGAAAAGCGTTATAAATAAATAAATCATCCATACTAACAAAATAAATAAATGTATGTTTGTTTGCTTGTTTGTCCTTCTCCCACGGCACAAAGAAACGTCGTTATGGTATATTTTTTGGTGAGGAGATAGATGTGAGGATGAGAATTAAAGTTATTAGTAACAGAGCGTTGGCTGATAGACCGATGACAACCGATGATAAAAAGGAATCGATAATCTTTTTATTGTTCGTATTTCACACGTGGACTAATAACATCTAGTAAATTAATAAAATTATTAATAGATAACAACAGGTTATCGCGTCCTGACCCAATGCGCGTTGGACGCTCGCCGATCCAACTGTCTCCATCCATAACAGAAAATTAAGTTTTGTAAAATAAATCGTTTAAAATAATAATTGCTATATTTTATTGTCAATAGTGGTGTGCACTCTCTAAGAAATATAATGAACCTGTAGTCTTATTCCTCATCTTTTTAATATTGCCCGAAACTTATTAAATTTTCATATATTTATCGACTTTACATTCCCGTAAGTATTTTATGCGTATTCTATGACCGCTTCTATGATTGCATTATGCAAGTCGTCATGGCCATCACGAGCCAGTGACCGAGCATCATCACAACCAATGTAAAGGGTACAGTGGCCAACCAGTGGCTAATCCGGGCATACGAACCTAATAGTCGAAGCCACTGCTTCTCTCCCACCAAACTAACACAGTCACACACACCCATTTTAATGTCATCTATCCAACGTTTATTATTCTTGCAATGAGTCAACGCGCGAAATGTACATATTAATTAGATTCAACGCACGCCGAATTGGGAGGCGAACCGACACGCGCTGCGACCGGCCGGCGGCCCACGCGAGCGGAAGGTGTCCGTCTTCGCACTGGAAACGGACATGGGCGCCGTTTGTTTATATGATATCTAACATAAGGAAAAACTTCAACTTATTGTATAAGATTACTGATACATAGTAACCTTTTTGTATAATATTTTTGTTAGCTTGCCGCGCTCTCGGCGCAAAACTTTTTCCCTGTTCGTAACTTCACAGCATATCTGAGTTAGTCTTGCTTTTTTTGTTTTGCATGCGACCATTTATTTTTAAAACCACTAGTCTGGTAGTCTAGGTAGATGCAAAAGTAATCCTAATGATCTTATGGCGCATTTTTTAAAGTTGCGAACTGCTTAGCGCCTAAATATTGGAGAATATTTTACTAGGACTCCCATTACACAGATTGAATAGTACATCGCGTCAGAAAAAGAAAATAAAATAGGAATAATCTATATAGGATCGTGTCCAATATTTATAACATGTATGTTAGTATTACTCTAGTTTTCAACAATACGCAATGATTTACTTTAAGACCCTTCCCAAAACAACTAATTTACATACCACAACCAACACGACTCTCAGCATCAAGGTATGTTGACATCGTGGATTGTTGAAGACTAATACTAATTATAACAATTGTATTCCGCAAAACAACACCTGATGGTGTTAACTAAGTTAACGGAAAACTATGTAATACGTCATTGTATACAGTTCCTAGGAAATGTGTATAATTCCTAAAATAGATAGGAAAAATGTGATGTTTTATAATTAGGTATAACATTTTCTAGTAAATCTATACTTTTCCTAAATAAAGATCTAAAATGTAATTCATTCGCGATATGAGTGGGCACATTCATACTACATTATATTATAGGTACATGAATACCGCTGCGCAGGGTTCGTGTCTGCGTGAATAATGAAAGCGAATCCTAATCTAACCCAGCTTTCCTTCAATTTACGCATTTCAATAAACCAGCAGGTACCCTGTTCAATCCCTAGGAAATGTGCAAGTTGTCTAGATAACTTCACAAATAATGTGATTCTCAGTTTACTACTGTGTTATATATTATATTTATTTAATGCACAGAAGCATTCACTTTTTATATATTATCTACGATCATCTTCAAATTGTAAATCCATAGGTTTCATACATTTCTTGAGAGAATTATAACAATATCGGAGCCCGAATATTACGTATGTACTAAATATTGCGATTGTTACGGGCGGAACTCCATATGAATTCCATACGAAACACTAAAATTTAATAGAATACCAGTATTAACAGCGTATCGACAGAAGTAACATAAACACGTGTACACCGTCAGTGGGCAACTGGAGCAACCGAAATAGTTGTTTGCAATTAGAAACGTATAAAACGTACTCAAACACCGTCCGCCATCGGCTCCGGCGAGCGCAGCATCGGCCACATCCGGCGTGTAATAATGTCGTACTCTAAAACGGTCAGCAGTCCACAGTCCCAGTCGGCGGCGCTGCACAATCACGCGCTCCGGGTACTATTTGCGCGGAAACCAGAGCACTGCGGTAATGAGCGGCCAGGGCGGGTTAACCAATAACAAAGTCGCGAAACAAGCTTGTAAACAAACAAATGCTTACACATCTTCAATGCAGTAACCCGGCTGTAACTATTTATGGTTCGTATTCGGTTGAGCCCGATTGGTTTCGGACCGAACCGAAGCCCTTAATTTGTAATAGCGGGTGACGCTGCTGGACTAGTGAGAAAATGAATACAAACATGAGTATAATCGGGTTACCCCTGCAAGAATTCAACGATATCACGGACGACTACAAAAATCGTACAGAGTAACGAAACTCGAGATACAATTTTCCTTTCTATTACCGGAAACCGAACCAACTGTTTCGTCTGCGTTCTTTAGTTTATCTAAACATACTGGATGATAAGCAACATCGGTGTCATCGACAGCGCGGTCAAGAGATAGCAAACGACGCGGACAAAATGTATCAACGCTAAAAAGCGGAAATATATTTTTCATTACATAATCTGATTGAAAACATTCGAACGAGATTCGTCCGAGCAACGATCTCTGATGATAGAAATAAGTGCTGACGGCTGACCTGTTCGAACACGATTCATGCAACTAGGTCGAAACATTGGTGTACAAAATACTTATGATGAGTACCCGTATCGTGATACAATTTCTTACATGCACGTCAATTTAAACTGTCTTTTACCTTTAAAACCAAGTTTTACTTCACTCCTAGAAACTACCGATTTTGGTGAGACGTTTACTGTTCCCCTAAGTACAATTTATTGCCAATATGCAAATAAACCAATAAATAATAATAGTTATAATCCAATTGCTGGTTTTATTTTATTGTGTCCCGCTAAACTGAATGAGGGTATATTACTCAGGCTTTCAGTTCATGATATAGTCTGTTAAACTGAAGTCATGATTACTTTGTTTAGTTATTTTTATTCACGTTCTTGTTTCAGATGTTTAAGTTCGTTAAATTAGTTTTTTTGCAGTGGGGAATATTTTAATTATTTATGTTCCACTTCTCAGTGTTCGCTTTTTCACAATTTAATTATAAATATACAAAATAATTTATTTGTTTCTTTATAAATACCAATATACGATATATATTTCAAACTATTTTAAATTTCATACGACAGCACGGGGTCAGAGACAAGCATGGCATATTTTTAGCTGTCAAAAACTATATAAAATATGTACATTTTTATAATTTCGTTTATTTTGATACCTTACTACATGTTTGGTTATTTTTTGTAACCTATGACTATTTCCCGCCAAAAAAATCACCATTTGCTTTTATTTAACACCTACCAAAAACACTTGGATTTTTAAGCATGTTACGATAAATTTATTATCGAGATCCAACTGGACGCCTGGAAGACATAAGACACGCGTGAAAATTAACGTTTCCCTAACAGTCGTGGAAGCTATTTTCAAAATATAATAACTGTGGTTTCAACATTAAAAAATACATGTCTTTTTTAATCTCAACTTTTTTCTAACAGGATTGCATTTTATGAATTTAAACGGCCACTTTTTCGCTTTTTTGTCAATATGTACCTTCATGTTACCGTACACCTCAGTGGTTAGAAACAACCACAAAATCGTCGTGTGGTATTCATACTCATATTATGATAGGACCTTGTCGAAGGCCTTCGGGTTGCGTAAGTGATTGCAACACTCCAATGAACTCTTCCAAGTAGCAATATACGTAGTTGATTAGTATTCCTTAAACACCATAAGAAAATTGAGGCTAAATATGACTATGATACACTAACGCCGACAATAAGTTGACCCTTAGGGACCGCTATCTTTTGGAAATATCGCAATCAAAAGTATGGTTAAATGCTTACTCAATACTCGCATTACGTATTTTATATGTGAATGCAAATTTTTATTCATGTGACACGGCTGCAAGATTTCCTATTTGCAGTGAGAACATCGCCGATAATCAGGTATAAAGACAAGAACAAGCTCAGAAACGCCCAACCCGATCGACCCGTTCCACATTCTAAATCAGTCCCGGACCGTTCCCGGCTCTATTTATGGCCAAACCAGGCACCGGTGATGCCGCTTGTGGTAACCATTTTACTTCCCGAGAGCCCGAAATAACAACACAGGGTAGTTAGTATCAAACATTAATTTCAAGAAACCATTGTCTTAAATGTTTTTATATCACATGCGAGCCCTTAAATAATATGGTATTGATAAACAGACATGCATAACACCCTCATACCAAACATGCACTTATTACAAACTATCAAGTTTTTGTAGACTCATAGCTTTTTCTACTGAATTATAAAGATATGAAATAGAATAAAAGTTGAAATCACGGAACATCTGATGATAATTATTAAACAATTTAATGTAATAGATGTAATATTTGTCAATTGTAAATAATATTGTAAATACGTGTTTAACAAGGCCCCTGGGCTGCTGTACCTCAGATGCTGGCAACATTTTATCACATCTGTGTACCATTTGTTCCCGCCAAATTTGCCATTCTTCGTAAATACACTTCGCAATATTTTTCTATACTTTAATAACGCGCGGGAAACTGTTCCTTCCTAATTAAAATTTCCTAATGTCCCTTTCTTTCACCTGCCTGAACAATCTCTGGAAAACTTACTAGTACCCTTTTCGTGTTTGGACTCATTAGATCCGTCCATTACATCACCTAATTATGAGTATCTTGACATAATGGTTCCCCATAATTATTGTGACCATCCTTAAATTACTTAAGTTTGGCTGTTCCCTTAATAAATCAATACTGCGACAAAAGCGCCGCCTATCGAGATCAAACCTGTCTTGTTTTAATTTAAAAAAAAATCGCAGTATACAGAGTTTCAGAGTTCATCGCGGAATTATAACGTTACATGGGATTTTAATATATTAAATAGATGGTTGCATATGCTTCGCTTAAAAACCTTACGCTGCCTTAAATTTTTAAGGTTCCGTAGTCGAAATGGAACTGTAACAGTTATGTTATTTTCATCCATCCACCGTCTCACGGTTGCACGATAGTATTATAAACTATTAGTACTGGACAGCAGCCATTCGGCAAGGGGAATGTAATACATGTAATAGAATCAAATATCAGACTTCTTTTTCAG
>DWPA01007345.1:0-10387 GCA_018251375.1 Calpodes ethlius | reverse complement strand
TTAAATTATTTTATAGAAAATATTAGGTCTTTTATTTATTGATTGAGGCAGTACGAAGTCTGCGGGGTCATCTAGTAGTTAATATAAACATTTAAATTTATTTCATAATCAAATTCTTTACTTATTTAACTTAGAATTTCAGTGCAACTTTCAACCGTATTACCACATTACATAACCCAAGTTATCCTATTTAAGTCCACGATATTTTTCTTGAAGCCAAGTTCCTTGGGAAAGAAAATATCGTCTTTAAAGTTACACTGAAATTCAGTTACCCGGGTTGACTGTGTCATAAAAATATTTTGATTTCGCTGGCAGGTATTTTGGATAAACCCGTTATTTACGAGTATCATAAACGTAGAACAATAACTCACATAACTCTGTGATGTTTTCCCATAATTATTTAGCTTGTTCGATATTTTGTGGTTAGCTCTTCCTTATTAGGTAAGAATGACTTGGTATAATCCAAAAAGAATTTATTTATCCTTTTATAAAATGTGAGTAATGTAAATATTAAATTGAAAAAGTATGACTGTATAATAAAAATAATACATATATAAGATAGCCTAGTGTGATAGCTTAGTAGTCCGAACATTGGTCTCCTCAATGGGACCTGAGTTCGAATCCTGCAAGCACCTAATTATTAAAAGGTTATGTGCTTATTACATGTTAATTCAAACTTGCTTTGGTATAGGAAAACTTCGCGAGGAAATCTGTACAACGTAGAGTTCTCTATAATGTTCTGAAAGATGTGTGAAGTCTGCCAATTCAAACTTCACCAGTAAAGTGGAGTGGTCTGTACACCTCATTTTGTGTATGCAGCCCAGCAGTGGGATAGATATGGGTTGTTATAACGAATGTTATTTAGTTATCTCGATGTATATCAAGTCAATATTTCTAGGGCCAACGAGCTTATGTATGAGTGTGTGTAAAAACCATACAATTTATTAAAAGCCATATTTTATACCAGATACCTTCTATCTCCCATTTTTTACTTGTTTCGTGTCCCGTAGGCATAATAATACAATGAACTTACCATCAGTGTGTGTAACACAATATGTCTAGTCTTTTTCATGGGCGACGGCGACCGCTTTATCGTCCGTTTGCTTTTTCATTAGGTCGTTAGACAAAAATCCGGCCAAGTCCGAGTTAGAATGACGTGGGTCCGTACTGTAGAAGTTCTAGTAAAATTTAGGTTCTGTATTCAGCCAATGTTTTAAATTAACCTTTTTGTGTAGGTTTTTCTGTGTACACCGTGCTATAGTACGTATCTATATATGTATACATAGTATACATATAAACCTATATGAAATTCTGAAGTACCTGAATGAACCTATTTTTTCTCTCTGTGTATATAACAAAATGCAGAATTTTATTTTCAAGGTTTTGGCTGAAGTAAATAATAGTAGACTTTTCGTGCCAGTTTTGAATTACAATTTTTTGAAGTACCTATTTTTTTCAATGACGTTCTTCACTAATCTCGGCATCCAAATTCAAATTGTATACTTAGCATTGGTCATCATTTTAGTAATTAACTCTGGGTATCAACCCAAAGATTCCCATCTGGTAGGTTTGAACCCAAAAGATATGACCTCACTAGTATTGTGAGCTACGTATTCATTTAACTGAGAGTGAGATAAGAAATGCTCAAATTCTTTGTGTAAAACGCTGTAATGTTTGCGATATATTTTTTTAATGATTTCCGATGACGATATTGAAAACATTTAAAGTATTTTAACCAAAATATATAGTCAAAGACCTGACGTTTCATCTGACGGTAAGTGGTTATCATAGCCCATGGGCGTTAGCAATTCTAAAGGAACCATTGAGGCGTTGTTGGCTAAGAAAGAGAAGAGATGAAAGAATTGGCTCTCAAGCCTTCTGCCGGAAAATTACGAGTTGCTTGGCGTCTAACTCTTGCATAAGAGTGAGAAAGCCAGGCAGGTTTAATGAAAGACTATAATATCAATAACAATAATAATATGAACGAATTATTAATAATATTGATGAATATAATCCTTACCGAAAGCTTTACTACTATACCGGTCAACTTTTGTGGCCTTTTACGAAACTTGAATATGCCGGTATGGGATTGAGGTGAGTATTAAAAGTCGCTCCAGTACGGCTTTTTTGTTCTTTTGTTTTTGTTCTTCAACTTTTCATTCGAATGGTAAAACATTAGCACGAGTAAGTAAGTAGAGCGTCCTTATAACCACAAAAACACCAACAATGTACAAAAGAACTTTATTTAATGTATAGTTATTGTCTAAAGAACATAATTCCAAAGTGGTCTACAAGAACCCCGAGTGGTCCATGACAATCTACAGGGGGTCTACAGATAAATAATATTGGATATCTATGAGATGTTAATAGGAGTCAGTAACCAGCAACAAGGGTGATTTTAGCAGGTTATGACTTTAGTTTTCCGTGAACTTAATAATTTATTCACTTCTAGGATTATTTTATAACAGAAGACTTACACAAATTATAAAATACCCTATGGATTTGTACATTTTATAGGAGTCCATGGATAACCAAGAAGTAAGGTAAAGTCTACCAGTAAAAAAAGTTGGGGAATCTCTGGTCTAAAGCAATTATTCCGCAGACATGTAATAGCTGTCTCCTAACTCAAATAATTTTCACCGGGAGCATTCACAAGGGTCAATATAATTATGTGGAACATTATAATTGTCTAGGTCAACCGTGCAAAAGGTAAGGAGTTTGTGACGACTGCGGAATTACCTTCACTAACAACCTTTTGTTAAATTTTACTTATCACTTATGTAACATTCTAAGTTTATAACTTTTTAAGAAGATTTATTCATTCTCATTCAAACCAATCTCCTCTGGTCATGCACCTTGCTGAATATCGAATAATTGTATTTCTTATTGGAGGTTTTGTAAGTACCATCCAGGTTGATTCGGAGTGAATTTTACCTACTTTACCCACAGGTGTTGTTTTAAAATCACTTGCGAAATATTTTTAACGTGGTTTGGCCGCTGTGTTTTAGGGCCAGATTATGCAGGTCTTTGGTAACCTTTTTAGTCAATCACGGTTACAGGCGATTTGTTCCCTTTAATTCGTCTGCTCGTTCAAATGTGTATCTAAAATAAATTATAACATTTATCCAAAAAGAGCTACTTTGTGTCTCGTCAACAGGGTCTAAAATAGCATTTTTTATCCCTAGAGATCCTTAGATGTCTATCTACAAACCTTCGCACCGCTCTCTATTCATTGATTGCTAAACAACGCTCTGTTGTTAATCACTTTATTTAATTTGGGTGAAATATACACCCTAATGGATCTTCCCACACAAAATAAATTTCGTGATACTCCCAACTATCTTATACCCAAACCAAAAATTATATTATAACGACGCTCCATTTTGCCGTTAAAGAAGGCCAAACATACAAATACACTTTCACATTTATAATATATGTATGGATAAATTAAAATGCCTTCAGAAATTTAGATATAAACTCTATAATTAGGTTATGCCCGATCAGGAAAGAAAACTTTTACAAGCTACAAGCTCACGTTTTTCCAGGAGTCAGAATTCTTTATCATCATGTATCTTATCCTAATTATGGCCACTGTTATAGCCAAGGGATAGACCTATGTATAGTTGACCCGGGGCGTTATCATCAAATTATCTATTTCTGCAGTGTAACAATTGTTTTGGAACCAATTGTTTTTTCGGTTAGAAGGGTGTTTGGTTGCCGATTACACTTATACAAGAGACGATTACCTGTGATCAACTTGGATTGCGATGAGTATTAATTTATACTGATAGTCTTAACTTCCAAAGTCCTCTCACTAAAGAATACTGTTATTAATACTTGATACCAACAGGACTTACAAAGTGACTACAGACTCTCCTATAGTCTTATTCGTTTGTTACAGAATAGTCCATGAGCGATAGAGGATAATGGCATTTCAAGCTCCTTTGCTGTCCTTGTACAATAAAATATTATTAATATTACCTTGTCATTAAGGTAAAAATATAAGACTTACTAAGTGACTACAGATCCTCATAGTCTGATTCGAGGTATGTTATTCATAGATTTGAAATTGCAGATGTCCATGAGCGAAGTTGGTGGTACTCCAAGCTCGTTTGCTGACCTTGTACAATAAAATATTATTAACATACCTTGTTGTTATCTTTTACCTAAAGTATAACCTTTCAAAAGTCCTTAGTTTGAACAAAACATTAAATAAATGTAAATTATTCCGTTACAATTTTTCTGCAAAATACAAAAAGCCAGCGCCTGAAGTGAACATTGCAATTACTGAAAACAAAAGGAAAATTAAATTAGGAAGCTGTATTTAATTTATTTTGGATAGTTCTGTCACATAAATGTGACATTCAAAATGCAATTAGGAGCTGAAACGTAACATGGAATGTTATTTGTATTGTTATAAACGTTGGGTTTGAATTAAAACAAAGGAAGATTGAACATTTTAATTTATTTAATTACATCTTTGGTAAGTACTATGGCTCGTGGGAAGCGTGGCCCCAGGAGGTCGATTCTTTGGTACCAATGGATGGCGTTGACTTTAATATACATTTTTATGACATATTTCAAATAAACACAAATACTACGACATTTTTACAGCAAATAAAGATAGTATAACACTTATTTCTGATATTTTACATTTGCGGATATGACCTCTTATATAAAAGCTTTATTTTAATAATATTTTGATACAAAATTTAAAACACAATGTACAATTTTAATATCAAATGTTCTAGTAAACTTTAACTAAAATTACTTTCATGGAAATTATACGAGAGTTTCCAAACTTATCGGATAGTGTTTTATCGAGTTCCTACACATAATACGAGACTAGAGTATTTTATAAAACATCGTATTACAACATTTCTAACATACGTAATTATTCTATCAGATCTATATAAAACACTTTATAACTCAATTAAGATCCTTAAACTATTATTGACTTAAAATACATCAGTAGATATTTCAATTCTCATTCCAATATAAAACATTTGAGTATTTAGAATGCACTTACATCAATACACAATGGAGTGTTAGAAAATTATGGTTCATGAAATAATTAATTATATTAACCATCATAATCATTACAACCCATAATTGTCCCACTGTTGGGCTCGGGTCTCCTCTGACGATGTGAGGGGTACACAATGTAATGTTTAAGCCTTTTATTTTGGTTAATTTAACTAATATATCTTTTACTAATCTCTGAAACAGCTCTGAAACACGATTAAAGAGAAGACGTTAAAGTCATCCAAAATTGATGAGATTCGAAATTCACCATGCTGTTTGGACAAAAATTCTAATGTGTACGATTCTATGAATTTGGAAATTTTATACAACCTTTGTAACCCCTAGATATGGGATTTGTCTTAAGGTGGTGGTTATTGCATTATGAAGCAAGTTTCTTCCGAAACCTTGTGTCCTGTCTAGAACATAAAATGCGAAACTTTTTTGTTTTTGTTGAGTGGTAGTATCAGAAATGTTATCACGCAAAAATGGTATAATTATATGGTTCAGTTGTTTGCTTTACACTGTATAATACATTTTTTTATCGAAAATAATTGCTTAATAAACATTTGACGTTATTATTATTATTCAATAATTGTATAACAATTTAATAATGAAACTAGTTACTTTATTTAAGTGTACTTCTTTTCAGAACTTTTTGAAGTTTAAAGTCACTTTCAAGAATAACGGATTACATAAGAGCAACTTGCTTCACGCTAGACTGAAAGATGACAGTTATTTACGCTATCAACATTATTTATGCAAATTCTTACTTCAAACAACATTATTTTATTCTTATATATTAGTATTATTTAGTACTCTTTGGTTATTATAGTAATTTACAGGTGACTGCATCCCAAATTTCATGCCCAATCATAATAACTATCATATCAAACCAAATTATCAAAAAAAAATATGATATTCAGTTACAGTTTTTTTGTAAACTGTACAGCATGTTGCATTCGCGAAGCAGAAGTTTTAAATGTGGCAATCAATATTTCAAATTGTATAACAATATATTTCTGTATAAAAGTATGCTTCAAGTATTCATTTTCCGAATAAATCATATTTTTGATTCATATGTTTAAACGCTTTTTATGACATTTTATTATATGTACATGTGTAATCAGTTTAATAAAAATTTATTTGTTGTAAGTACTAAGCTACTTTGTAGAAAGCGCTATTTACGATGTATACATATTTAAAATTACACTTACTGTAATTATGAGTTGTGAAAATGGAATGTGTGTGAATGTATCTGTGAATAATTATTTTTAACATTTTATGACAAAGCATACTAAGATAACAATATGTTTTATGTTACAAAGAGATTTGAATTTTATTTGGTTTTTGCTTTTTATTGATTTGTTTTTCGTAGTAATTACATTACATATGTAATTTACAGATTGTAATCTGTTACTACTAATTTACCCACCATAATCGTAAGCTTGATACTATCCCAGAATTGAAGAGGAAAAAATCGTTAATTTGACAAAATTCAATTAAATTAGCTTCACAATTAGTCACCATTATGTACAATCAATTTAAAATGATAAAAACTATGAATCATAAAAGCGAAATATGGCGTATGCGTGTGATTAACTTCAATAATAACTTAGTCAATAAATTAAAAATAAAAACGCGATAAAATTATTTTGAGTCTGACACTGTTTGATTAAACAAAATAAAACCAAACGTAACTGAACCTGTGTATAAATACCCTTAACTGCGTAGAGTAGCTTTGATTTTAAACATTAACGAGTATATTATAACTTAAACAGACTATATTACATGTACTATATACAAACCCACATCTCGTTCAGTTCATTCAATATAAGATAATGAATGAACGCCTCGCCTATCTTATCTTGTCCATAAAAGCACCTTGGTCGATCAAAGTTCACACGGTAGCCATGTCTTTGATTCCATTACATACAATAATATCACACATTGATATTGTACACTATACTAAATATCTATAAGTATCGTAACGTTTACGCATTCTAATTAATATGAAATCGTAACCACAATTAGATATAAGAATTACACACCAGAATGTAGTATTAAAGTGTGTTCATCTAATATTTATTTAACATTTAACAAAATACGGTCCAAATACTATCTCTTTAAATTTCATAAAAAAAAAATTGCGTAAATTTCATTTTTGGTTCTGTCTTTAGATAATAGATGGCGTTACGAACAGTATAAAGAATTTGGTATAACTATATATTATTGGTTTTTTAGCTTAAAGCCTACATGGTTCCTAAATCAATCTATTAAGAATTAACAAATGCCATTTTAACATTCTCTTTTTATTGACATTAAATGTCAACTTAACCTTCCATCAGCTAATAAAATTAATTTGAAATAAATTTTTGAAGACTAACCTTATACTTATAGTCAAGTGAAAGTAATTACTTAAATTTAAGTAATCATTTAACAATTTGAATCAAATCTTAAGATTATGAATACTTTACGAATTAGTTGCTTAAGTCATCACTTGAACTTAAGTAATTGCTTTAACTTGATTACACATACAAGTGACACTACTTTGACACATTTGGGAACAGATCCTAATATACAGAACAATGTACTAAGTATTCGAGTATCTGTAAAAGACATTATATATTTAAGTTAATTTTATTGTAGGAATGTAGATGAAACAATACATTAATTATTCTCATCTATTCAATATAACTTTTTAATAATAACAAAATAGTCATACTGGATCACTCTCGTCAATTGGAAAGTTGAAAAAAATTGTTTTAAAATTAGTATCTGATCAAAAAAATTCTGATATTAAAGTAATAAATGTGTAAACCCACGGCTCATATGTTTATTGGAGCTACAGTTAAGCACGAGGAGTCTATAGGACTGCGTGTACTAGATTCAACAGCAGTTAAACATAAGTTTTGAACAGTATAATTATTGACCTGATTATATTTGTCATTGAACTTACCACTGTAACTTGAATCTAATAAAGCGAGATACAGAATATAACCCCCAAGATTAGTTTTTGATTGTCGTTCGATCTATATTTGAACGTCCAGTATCGGTTTTTGTAACGTTTGTTAGAATATCTATTTATCAAATTTTATTTATTGAACCAAGAACATGGTCTAAAAATGTACGTATGTTAGACGTACAACAATAATACAATATTCTAACTCAACAAAATTTAAAATGTTCCCTATTTTAGTTTTTTACGTTACTTTGTCCCTTCACAAACATTGTATTGGCATATTGGAGTTTTCCTTTTCGTTGGAATCAATGTAATCTCATTAGGAAGCGCACCCCAATATTTTATTCACTCACTAGCGACCCGCTTTGATTCGGACGAGTAGACAAGACATAATGAAATGACTTAGAGAATAAAATACAACGAAGAAAAGAATAGGATCTTAGTAATCATTTAAAAATTAGTAATTACAATGAAAATGAACTACTAACAACACGTGTTAAAAGTTCAAGAATTATATTTAAGACTAGTATTTACAAAATATTTATTTCATCATAGTAATTTGTTGATTAAATATCAGATTTAACATGAGTTATTTTTACGAGACGATTTAGATCTTCGTCGACATCCGAACAAGTTTTTGTAAGCTTTACGATAATCGTTTGACATAACGACATAAATTAAAGGATTGATGGAAGAAGATAAGTACAGCAATATGTACGCGGCGATATTGACTGCGGGGTGAGGACTTATTTCATTTAGTACTTTGGTAACAGTTATTGGTAAATGGCACGCGCAAAATGAGATCATTATTGCTACGATCATAGTTCCTAACCTTCTATCCTTTCGCGTTGGTAATGATAGTTTCAGCAGTGCCATAGATTTTCTTAAAGCCGTTCTTCGCAGGCTTGGACTATTTTTTATTCTCTCGCTGATTCCTTTGGATGCATTATCATCGTCGTTAATATTAGCAGTTTTGAGTGTTGTCAGTTCAGAGCCTTCGCTAGAGTTCGAGTGGCTAGGCGGCACAAGTGAATTACCATACGTTGGCGTGATATTATTAACCCCATGTATTGAATTGACCAGACGCGACGAATCAGATGAGGAATCAGAATCTGTACTTGTAACTTTTTCTTTTGGAGTTTGAATTGTTTTAAGAGATTTTTTGGTTGATTTTCTAACTATAAAGAACACTCTTGTATAACATATGATTATTGCTAAGCACGGTAAAATGAAAGCTCCTAAGAAAAGGGTCGTCTTAGGTGATCTGTTCTTTAAATCTGGTAGGATGGAACACGATCCGATATTGACATCCAATCCAAACCTGCCCCATTTCTCGAACCACGGTGGAATCAGTAATGCGGTTGCAAATATCCAAATGGCTGCTATCATCAACTTTATATTTCGGCTTTTGTACATCCTGTAGACAAAATAAACAACACATAGATTATATGACGATGTACGTACACTAAATTTGGAGCTATAAAATATCCTATCTAACTTAACTTCTATAAATTTCTGACAACATGAATACTTGTTAAGGAAGAAGATTAAGGTGTCTTGTGCCAATCTCCAAGCCTTTGTTATCGAAGTAATAAGTTTGTATGAACATGTAGCAAAATTATACTTTACAGACTTGTGAATATTTATAGAACCGTTAAAAAACACAAGTTTATCCAAACTTAAGTAACTAAGTCAAGACTACTGACTAAACATGATTCAGATAAAATTCCGCTATGAGATACGAGAGATAAGACTACGAGTAGGTAATCGTAAACTTACTTTGGATAGAGCCTCGGATGGGAGATCATGACGTATCTGTTGATGGTGATGGCGAGAACGGTGATGAGTGACACGGCGACCAACGTGTAACGGGCGAAGGGGAACAGACGACATAGGATGCACCCGTGCACCCACGCTTTTCTGTAGAACGTGGAGGCAGCTAGCGGCAAATTGAAGCAGCAGAACAGTAAGTCCGAGCAGGATAGGTTCATTATGAACATTGCTGTTGCGTTGTGGACCTAGTTAGGAAAGAAACGGTTATTAGAACTTTTTATAAATGGAGATATTGACAAAATTGTAAGGTTATCAAAGTCTATTAACATAAGCCAAGAGAGGACAGGTTACTGTACACATGTACACAAGTTCTGTTCTGTTTGGAAAAAAAAGTAATTTTTGGTAGTTATTGACTGTTTTAATGTTATTTGTAATTAAAAAAAATATTATTATTAATTTTAATCGTGGTATGTAATAAACATTATATGGTCTCTGATATACAACACAGGAATATATAAGATTAGGAAAGTGTTCTAAAAATGCAGTTTCATACATTTTCTGAGTTTAAATCAAAGTAGAGGAATGTGAGTGGTGTGGAAATTAAAAAAACAATGTTTAAATAGATAACAT
>DWPA01007344.1:0-10389 GCA_018251375.1 Calpodes ethlius | reverse complement strand
AGACAAACTCACAGACAGAGTTACTTTTGCATTTATAATATTAATAGGAATTATTCGTTCAGTTCAATCTTGCATGCCCTGTAGAGTTAGTTGCATTCTTAAAAATCTTGAAGATAAGCATGTTTTAAAATGATACACAGTATTGAACCATATTTAAAGTTAGTGTTTTGTTCTGATTTATACGCATTGCGATGTGCGGCTACAATGTCGAAATTGGCAGAATTTCTGGTACGATCAACGACGGTGGATTACTGTTATTTTATACTATGTTATTATAACCAAATATTTTAGTATCTATTTGACTGTAATGAGTATTGGGTTTGAATGTGATAAAAGTATTTAAGCTTTTTGTTTATATATGAAAAAATATAACATATATACGAAAACTTCTTATAGTATGTAATTCAAAAATACAATATTTATATATAATATATCAGCTGTGCTGCTATGCCAGTTGCTTCGTACTTTCTATTTCTTAGGTATATAAATTGGAACCATTAGGGTAAGTCAACATAAGAGTTATTCGCAAAAGAACATGTAATCATAAAAAGCCTCCATTCCAAATTCACAAACAATGCTATGAGGTCTCACAGTTAAATAGAAAGAGAGGATTAATTGTATCGTATCGTCATTTTACTTTACTCTAGTTTCTTAAATAATGCTCCTTTATTTATATTTAATTGTGAGACCTCATAGTATTACTTGTGAATACGGGATTAATTCACATAATTCTAAATAAAACTCATTGGTATAAAGATTTATTTTCGAATTACAAATTGTCACATATACATATATTGAAGACAATAGTATTTTAATTAATTCAAAATGCCATTAATATTTAATTTTAAATAAGTTCAATTTGTCACCGAAAGAGCACAATATACATTTAAAAATACATCATAGAAATACAACGGATTCCCCTATATATAAGCGGTGTCTAAGTCTCGGATAACTGAACAAAATTTTGCTGATTACAATTTAAGCCTGTCGTGACCAAACGTCACTCGACTTGCAATCAAAGGGAGCTTTCGATTACCCTCTCTGAGTATTATTTCGACTAATTACATTCCGGCTTAAACCCTTTCGAATATGGAATTAAAATTTAGTTGGACGACTGATGCGAATTTCATTTTGTTTCTGCGCGAATTTTTAGCGTAATTTATAGTAAAGTTTTTGATTGTTTTACATACAGACATACAGATACACGAACACATTAAGATAAGTGAGTAGCATGACCTCTGAACACTTACTACAATAAAACTTATACCGTATACTGTAACGTAATACTTTTACTATACTATTGTATATAATTACTATGACATAAGTATCTTATTTATTCTCTTTACTCTTTAAACAGAAGTTTTGGTTGGTAGTTACTAAGACCGATACAAAACCTTTCTGCTATGCATTAGCACCGTTGGGATTAAGATGGTATGTTAGGAGCGTAAGGAATTCCTTAAAGTTCACCTAATACCACTTTCTCATTGCAAGCTTCATTGGTTGCCTTAGTTGCCTAGCACTCGGTAGGTCCTACAATTTCAATAGCTTACAAGATCGGATATATGTTAAGCTTTGCTAATATGTTAAGGCCACATATATATTTTTCTCCTTTATTCGCCGACCATAATGTGAACGAACCATTCTATTCCTATGTACGTGTCGATTATCAAAATAAACCCAGAGCATATTAAGTATATCCTAAAGCTTTGGCTGTACGCCAACACTCGGATTTTTCGTCTAAAAGAAATTTCCCCAAGTTGTCTTTTTAGGTAATTATATTCCGGTTCGCGAGCCCATCCCATCCTTACCCTTTCGCCTTTTATAATACAATATCGAGAGAATATTGCGAAAAAATAAGTGCGTCGATACATGACCATTATTACTCTCTAACTGCTCATAAACTTAGTTCTTTATAATTACTTGCCTACACTAAAAGAACTAACGTCCGTATTCACAAACAATACTATGAGAGAGAGAGAGAGAGGGAAATAGAACAATACGAGTGATCGATTTTCTCTTCCTAAAGCATGGTGAGAGCACATAATATTTTATGATGTTTTATATAAGATAGGCGTTTTAATATACTTTCCTAAAGGTTTACCCTAAAATACAAATTCATGACATTTATACATAGTAGACAAGTTTCTATCACACATCCAGAAATACTTTAATAGTATAAACCTGCAGAATATCTTATTAGTGGTTATTACACATCAATGTTCCACGTAACTCTTCTCCGCTTTAGTGAAATCGACCCTTATTATTCTTGATAGTCTCCAAATGTGACGATTATAATTTAAATTATCGTCAAACTGCATTTGGAGATAAAACCAAAATGAAAGTCCCAAATGCTTTTGTTACAAAACATTTGTCACGTGACATTATTTTATAACCTTATTTGTCATGGAATATTCTTAATAACTTCATTTTTACCTCTTTCTTTACAATAACACTTAAAAGCATCCAGCGAAATTGAAGTGGGTGAGCATTGCCATAAAATTAACTTGAAATAGCTGCCCAGCGAAATTGCGCGGTGCTAAGTGAAATTATTTTGGCGGATTGTCGGCGCTTTGGGGAGCTGTAAACTGAAGCATGGACGATTGCTTTGTTAGTATTTACCTACCGCCATTTCCAAAATTAAATTGTACCGGGTATATTCGTAACTTGTATTGTAGGATTTCAATATACGTGTATTTGTATTTTTGAATAAGAAGAAGAAGCGTGAAACTTTGTACAAAGATGCATAGTGTAGCGTATTTGAAGATTTGAGATTTGTATTTGAAGAGGGTTTATATAAAGATGATTCCTCTTTATGTAATATTCTTTAATTAAGGGGAGAAGGATATAGTAGTTCATGATTACACGAAGCGCAGTAAATAAATCAAAAATGTATTACATTTTTTAATCGTCCTTCAACTTGATCAGCTTGGTGGACAATGGCCTATACCCCTCACCTTGTGTCAGGAGACCCAAGCCCAGCAGTGGGACAATTACGGGTTGTAATGTTGACTACACCATCTATCTATTTATCTTTCTATCAGCCTTTTAAGGTCCGCTGTTGGACATAGTCCTCCCCTAATTTGCGCCAATAAGGCCGCCACTACTATACTTTCTTAATTGAAAATCTATATTTATCCGATATTAAGAAATTAACCGTCCCTAATCTAGTATAATTATATTATTTTCAAAGTTTTGTATCGCTCGGGTCCCATGAGGACAATCTTTATGAGACTGTCTGTCCATCAGTTCTTCGATTCGTCAGTCCGTCAGTCCAGCAGTCCATCAGTCTTGACAGTCTGTCAGCCCGTCAATCCCTCAGTCCGTCAGTTCGTCTGGCAGCCTTTTAGTCTGACCGTCAATTAATCTGTCCATCACAAGACTATCTCTCGAACCAAACGAATAAATACTTAAACTTTTTATTTCTTTTCAGACATGACAACGTCCCAGATTGAAGCCGAAAATACACAAATGACTAACGACCTCTATCGTCTGCTCAAGAAATATACCGGCCTGAGGAATCTTATTAGAGAGTTGAAGGTAGGACCACTTCTTACGTTACCTACGTAAGATTATTTTTACTTAAGTGACTAATATATGCTCTGGCTAAACTCAGAAACGGTTTAACCAATTTCGATGCAGATTCCACTTTTTATGTAAATAGCTGACAAACTAACAAACGTGGCACCAGATGGTTCATGACATGAGACGTGATACAAATCTTTAGTGACTATTCACACGTGCAATAGCACAATGAGGACAGCAGTGATAATGTATGAGTAGTGTGGCTGCAATGTCGGTGTGCGACATTTTGTTGCGTCGAGTGAACACAAACAACACTTCACACAAAAAAACATTTAACTTAATGTTACCAATCTATGAAACAATGTGATTTTTTTTCGGTTTTTTTTTAGTCATTTTAACTTTTATACGCTTTTTTTGCTTCTACCGAGACAGAAATAGGACAATACCTCAAATTGTGGTCTGAAGCAAATTGCATCAAATAACGTTACATTTTGGTACAAAAGTTCTAATGTAACAAATACATGAGAACGATTTCAAAGCAATAAATATCTGATAAATAAAAAATGTTGTAATGACATATCTTTACATCATAAATCTACGCCTCAGATACACGAGACACATTTGTCATCGCACAATTATTTATTTTTTAACGTTGTCGACAAGCACTTTACCGGTGACTTAGCTAAGTAATTAATTATTATATTGCAAATCGACTAAAACTAACCTATTAGACATACACTCAATTGCGTATGTGCTAAATTACACATTAATTATGATGCACATGATTAATAGGTAGGTCCTTACTTTAACTTGTTAATTAAAATTGATCGACAAGCACGACAGTCTCGTTCTTAAAGGCATTAGATCATTGAGTTGTTAATTGATTTACTTTATCAATATAAATAATGCGAATATTATGATAATTTTACGCAATAAATGCGCTTTTGCGATCGATATTATTCTCAGATTTATTTCTGACGCAAATGTTAATGTTTATCATTGATCTATGGAACAGCCGACGCGGCGCTTAATGTAACGTTCTAGACATTCCACTTGCGTATTTTCCGACGACATAGAATTTATAGAATTAGTTATTTCAAGGAAATTAACATTTATAGCAATTGCAAGCTTCGTACGATACCACTGAGTTAGACTTTATTTTGATTACGGATTTTTCTAATTTAAACAAAATTGTTTTTTTAAAGTTGAGCCACTTAAACCTCTGTTCTATCAGCTGGCAAGGATTTGGCTCAGTATTCCAGGACGTCTCAATACTTTTGTATTGTATTTATTTAGTACCTAATTCGATTGCAGTATCGAAAAAAAATAACAATAGATTTCTTATTTCTCTGATACTATCCAATGAGGTCACTGACCGTGACTAAACAGATTTCTTTGTTGATTAAAACCTATAGTGTTGTTGTAAATTAACGTGCAATTACGATCTGTTTCAGTCGGAGTATGTGGGCTCAAAGCTGTACCCGATGTTCCCGCGGTACACTATGCTCAAGGACATGATAAAGGACATCATGCACGATCCCGACTACATGGAGGTCTGCCATGAGGTGGACCCATAGCGCGGGGTGCGCAAATAGATGAGGAGCTCCTTCACCGACCGACAGCGGTCGAGGCGTCGCTAGCTAGGAAAATTGATTCGATCAGGAATAGGTACCACTTGTAACTGGGATCTTTAATGAGCTAATCCAACCATGAGTTACTTCAACGTTCGACTGCAAATTTGTGTTACAACGGTTTTTAGGAGTCTGCTATAGTGCTAATAGTTAATGCAAAACAGTACTGGATACAAGTAACTTATAATTAGAACATTTGAGGTGTTGCAATAGTTAACCATTCCGTATGATTATACTTATTAATCGCTGGAATGCAATTGCAGCCGAGCGCAGTAAATAAGTCACATAGTTCGTTAATATGAATAGATTGGTAATACTTGCATTTTTGATAAACTTTTGTGGCACACGTGTGAAGTATCTCATTGGATAACCAGTCTTGAGCTCAACTCCAGAAGATTTTAAATGGTTCCAGAAGTGGAAGAAATGGAATCCATCTGTGTGTGCTAGCGGCGAGCAGTGAGACGAGTACTCGTTTATTTTGCGCTAAATTATTAATTGGACTGTTTATTCAGTGATATTTGTGTATTAAGTGTCTGTCTGTACTCGTCCCAAACGTATAATTGCTTTGTCATATGTTGTGTCTATGTTAAGTCGTTCTATGTTCAACAAAATCAATGTTTCAGTGTCGTTTGTATAAAACTTAAAACCTACATATCCGATTTGGATCACAAAAAATATCATAGGTTAAGTTCGATGTTAAACGCGAAACGTAGTTGAGATATCAATAGAATTTTTATATGACGTATTCAAGTGCATTGTAGAATCGATCTATGTTTGTCCTCGATTATATTTACATACAATTGAACTGAAATTTATTGTCACGAGGGACTTAAGTTATGAACACAGTCGATACCTTGATATAAATAATACATCATCTTAATGACATATCCTTACCTTCGTGTTCGTACCATCAAACGTAAACGATCATATCTCAACTGGTACCAACATAAATTATACTTAGATATCTTTCATAACCTTTAAAAGCTTTTAGGCGTAAGGACATACTTATATAAAGTTGTTTATCAGACGTATAAAATACATAATCTGTATAGAGTGTACCAGAACTTAACATTGTTATAATGTTGTCATTTGAAACTTCTGGAATATTCAAACCTGATTTAAAAAAAAAAAGTTTTTATCAAAATTTTTTTTTCGGTATTTCGACGACGTTATATAAAACCGTTAAAAATGTATTAGTTCTGAGAAGGTGTTGTATCTGCACTCGTTAGTTCTGGAACACTAGACGACAGTATGAACGTGCAAATGTATTTATAGAAATGCCAATGTATGTGATAATAATAATGTATGTTTAATGTGTTCAATGTTGACATAGTGAAGGAATGTAGTTAAACAACATTTGTACTTGTTATCGCTTAGTAGAAAATCATACGTGTGAAGTGTGTCTAACTTTATATTAGTGTTGTAATTGTAATTAATATTTCTCGATAACATACATAAGGTCGCATGTACTTTACTGCCTGTATGGGACATCCGACCTTATGCTCCTGATGTTGAGGTTTATAATATGTATCGATTATCAATACAGTAGATATCCAAGAAATGAATGCGTCCTATAACCCGAGCTTTTAGAGAGCAAACGTTTCTGAATCATATTGTACTTTTTAGAACTTATTATATGAACTTTGTATATATTCAATCATTATAGGATTAAAACGGTTTTATTTATAAGCAACATTGTTATTAATAAGTTCGTATCGCTAAGTACACGACGTGCTGCTTGGCTTAAAAGCTTTTCCGTGCGTTATTTGGATAAAACTTACTGATAAGAATATATTTAGTCATATAATGTTGTTATGCTTAAGGACTGTAGTTTATGTTATTGATTTAAATCGCTCCTTTATGTTTCTTTCGTTCAAATTATTTTTGTCTTCTAGAATTTATTTATTTAATAAGTTATTTACACTCGCACTCCTGGGATAATCATTATTATGTAGTGATACATCACTATTATTATTTATAAATAAACAATATCCAGTGCAGTTAAATTATTGTCTAGTAGGCAATAGGTAATCATGAAAATTTATAATGAAATTGACAGTTATCGATAAAGATCGTTTTGTAAAAAAATCAAATTTGTTCCATTACAAAGGAAGGATTTACTAGTAGTGATATTATTATTTTGTTTGATTCAGACTTATAAATAAAATGTTATTATATAAAAAGGTGATTTGCTTGTTAATCTCATAACGTACCAAAACCAAATTTCGATATCGGCTACGTGGTATCGTGTCACATCACTAGTAAATTTACATCTTAACCCTTCACGTATTTTATTATTGGTGCATTTATTTTGTGGACGGATTTTTTTTTTTTGCATACGGTAATTCCGTGCTTGACTACTATCCCACCTGATGGTAAGTGATAGTATTATAGTTTATATTTAATGATCATCATATAATTATATTTCTTTTTAAGGACGTTTTGAAATATTTTTAGTGTAATATAAGTATTTTATACATCGGTATTATTTATTAAACAGTAGGTTACAGACATATTCGTAAGTATTTGACCATATATCCATTAATTTAAGAGAAAATGTTTATGTAGTATGCTTATTTTGATTGCCTTCTCGTATTTATATAACAAGTAGGCTCGATCAATATAATTGTTACTTAAGTATAAATGTACATTAAATAATATGAAAGCAAATAGTGAGCGATTTCAATAGACATTTTAAACGTATTAGGAGTAAATTAGTATAAGTTTAATGTTGCTTGTTTGAAGGTCGATTTACATTGGAACCTGATGGAGAACCTTCGCCATCAGTTTTTTTCTTTGACCTGTGCATCTATGGGCTAATTAGATCTGATCTCCACGCTGTTGTTAGTGATAGAACATACATTCTTGTAGATACAAATTGTGAGCTCTGCCGTCGTACCTTATTCTGTGTCGCATTCTATTTCCCATATTTTCCATTTGATTCAGTAAATGTTATTATAAAATTATTGTGTTGAGTGCTCATATAAGAAAACTATGACCACGACTTATTTAGGTTTTACTGAAACAAAGCGAAGTTTAGAAACGACAAACAGATAACTTGTGCTTTAATGCATATAGTACTACAAAAGGAAATACTTTAATCATAGATTAATTAATCTTGCATAATAAGTTTGGGCTAATTCACTAAATTCACATTTTGATATTAGGCATTTATTTCCTATTCTTTAAGTACATCATAATTAATAAACAAGGATATCGTGCTATAATTGATGACTTTTTAATCAATATTTCTCGATAAATTATATCATTACTAATTCTTGTACAGTGGTCAGTACAATGTAATACAAAATTATAGTGAGAGAATATAAACAACGCAAAGAGTGCGGGAGATAGAACGCCACCTTGAGGTACACCGACACTTATAGGCTATATTGAGAAGGATTCTTTGAATTGGGTATGTTGCCGATGACCGCGCAGATAATTGTGAATCCAGTTCAATAGAGAGCAGAGATATGTTAAATGTTTAAGACCTTAAGAAGAACCTATATCTAAATCTACGATATCGAAAGCTTTAGTAAAGTCTAATAATGCCAACGATGTTACTTGCCGCTTATCTATACATTTACAAATGTCGTTTGTGACTTTGAGAAGGGTAGTAGCCGTAATATAGCCGGCGCGAATATCAGATTGTAGTAGATTTAGAAGATGTTTAGATGTTCTAGGATTTTGAGTAGCAACGGCCGAATAGAGATTGATCAATATTCAAAACAGAACGAGGGATTAGCTTTTCTAGAAATAGAAATTGCACGTGCGTGTTTCCACGCCATAGGTAATGAGCCAGAGAAAATAAGAATTCATCATGTAGGAAATAATAAGAGTCACTTGGTCGAAGATAGGAATGACCATTTTACAGTCACTGCTGACGGAATCAGAAGAGTAATGCGATCAATGAATACTTCCAATTCGAAATACTATGGTATTGATATTGCTTTCTTTAGTTTAGAATAATAATCCCTATTATTATTACAATTGTTAGTAGAAAGTTTATTGAATACTTTTAGAAATCCTTATTTTATCGGAATTTTTCTGTCTTTTTTCGTCAAAATGGGATTAGAATGTAAGCAAACTTTATAAGTTTCTGTTACTGGTTATTTTAATAATTTGGAAATATATGTAAAACCAAATACTGCCATGTATATGATAAGTATAATTTTAATTGTATGTTAGATAATATTAATCGGTATATTGATACAATTAATATTTGTAATTTTTAAGTGAAGCCTGTTTCTAGGCTTTTTTGTAGTCATTTTACCATATATAATAAGGCGTGATGTTAACCCACTTATTTTAATGTTGTGCTATCCGTTGTAGGTACTTTTGATGTCTCTTAGGAATTCTTCGTGTTTCTACTTTCACTGTGTTACTAAGCACGCCATAGACTTTTAAGTTATAATTTTTTTTATTACACTTGCTTCTATCTTTATCTTTAATGCCCTTTTTTATTTTACTCTTTTCACGACGACAGCCGAAACACGAAGACCTTCGAGACATTAATGAGTATGGAATATAGTTTGAACAATTATTTATAAATAGGTACGTTTTGTTCTATTATTTTCATATGTCATTGTGTACTTTTTGATTTTTGTTGTAAACATAATATTAAGTACACGTAATGGTTGAAATGTACTGATCAACTAATTTAGTCTGTAGGCTTCGTTAAATATATAGCTTGATTTTATCCAAATGCTGATTTAACCGTTTATAGACAGTAATAACGTTTTACTTTCATAAATAATATGTAGTAATGAAACATAACTGACACATTTCACATTAACAATAGTTTACAAAGTGTGATCAACTTTATCGCATCAGCGTAGCAAATTTCGTAATTTTAATTATATTAAACTAATAAATCACAATAAAAAATCACGTACATTAGTGTGATAATTACGTAATAAAACATTTTCAGTATTAAATTATTTTAAGTATCCATTAACGTAATATGTTGCTTGTACGAGTACAAAACATAACGTATTTGTTTTCTGTTTATTTTGGGGTTAATTATACAATAATATCAATGTATTTGGGCATTAGCTTCGGTATTTATTATCTGATAACATGGAGATGATTCAGTTCTAATATAAGACTTATTAATAATAATAATATGTACCTATATCTATGCCAATACCTCCATCTAACGGTAAATATGAAAGAGAAATTTGAAACAGATTGAAAGTTTTAGAAAATTAGTTCAGTTATTGCATTTTACTTCAAA
>DWPA01007343.1:0-10389 GCA_018251375.1 Calpodes ethlius | reverse complement strand
GTTCAAAACAAAAACGTCGTATCTATTACCTTAAACGGCAATACGTCCGCATTGAACACAGTTTTCCACCTAACAACGATATCGCATTTTACTCTGAAACAGAAGCCATTCTCTTTTTACTGTTACAAAAAACGTGTCGAGTGTCGCTTTTGACACCGGTTTCCTTCGTCGAACTTCTCACGTTTTTGTGCTGAGCGTTTATGTGCCGATTTCAAAAGTACTTTGCTCTCTGCAGAAAAAGGGTTTAGAAGACAATACCTAAGAGGTGACGTTGCATAATCGACTGTAAGAATACTTCCCTAAGGGTTTGGTTTATGACGGTAGTGATATGGTGTCATTCGGGGCGGAGGAGATAGCCTTTGAACCGGCCGCGAGCGTCGAGGGTCGACTTCAGTTGGACAAATCGTAATTTTGCCGTGCTACAGACCCACAGAGCAACCTTTATTTTCAATTCTGGTCCGCGCTGGGAAATAGTACCTTGTTATACTTTATTGCCGCGGTAACTCTGTACAAATATGGGCAAAACGTTTTGCTCGTTCCAATGATTAAATTATTCCTGCAGTTGTAACAATGAAACTTATTAAATAAATTGGCCTTATTGTTAGTCATGGGATTGTGGTAATCGTTATTTTATTCAAGCAACGTTATTTTATTATTGCGGAACAATAATGCAACGTAAAAAGAACTTGTGAGATAATGTATTGCAATTTATACATAGCTCTATTGGATGGTTTGTGTTCGACCTTTTGAGGCGAGAGAACCAGCCTCGAGACCGCAGCTTGTATTGGTTGTCCTTTGCCGTCTATGAGATTAACAAATCTCCTGAGGCAAGCAAGGAAGAGATGCGGCAACTTAAACAGGCTCCTTGGAAAGCGGCCGCCGGATGCGGAATATTAACTTCGTGCGCAAGCGCATAAATCTCGCTTCTTCGACCACAACACGCTGTCCCGTACCATACCCCGGAATTGGAATCGTTGTTACGAACATCCTGTGCAATTATGTAAATTTCCTTTATATCTAGTTGACTTACCGCCGTTCTCATTAGGGTACTGTTATTGCATAATTAAATTGGTCTAATACACTACCCTCTATTGCTATGTGCGAAATTTCCCAATAATGAAGGCTAAAAGTTTACGGAGTTCAGTACGTCTTCTAGCCGTTGTGTTTATCTATCGACATCTGATGGATATAAAGATTATTTAGATTTCTAGTTTGTGGATAGCTTTCTATTTCTAAACTATCTCCACACACGAACTGCTATCAATAGAGAGAAATGAGGCGCAAAACCTCAACCTACATCTATTACGCGAATAAATTGTCTGTAACCACTAAGACATTTTCACAGACCAATCAAGGTGTGAGAGAAATCCTGTCCTAATAATCAATTAGATTAAATTATTTTTTTATAGTATTATTTAGAATGAAACCAGTAATTCAGAGGTTACCCAAGCACTGCGGCTTCAAAAAATTTATTCGATTTATTATATTTCTGTATGATATTGTTTGTGCACTCTAAGTTATTTAAATAAGTTTTATTTAATTATTACCTGATTAATCGATATTCATAATACCTTCACGGAAATTTAACACTCATTATATCAAAATTATATTACTCGTACTTAAATCGCAGCAAACTTTTATTTAATTTATAAATTAAAAGGTTATGTAAATATTCTGTCCAAAATTGTTAACCAGGGCGTGGTGGATCAAATTATTGGGCTGATGAATTTCCTGCCTGATTCTATTTCGTATATTGTTGTCAATTAAGTAATATTTTGAAATCGATACGATCACGTTCTCGGCGCGACCGCGGAAGTAGTCGGACCTGTTCATCATATTCATCAAAGTCAAATCATTAATTTGTAGACCAATCAAATCTGATCTCTGCCATAATTCTTAAGTCAAACCAATTTAATTATTATGGCGTTTTATGTTCCTCGTATTAGATTTATTGCTTCTTTTGGTAGAATCGTGATTTTTGGTTATGTAAATATGGGCTCGATGCGAATACATGCGTAACAAATTATGATTTAAGCCGTATCGATATCGATTGATTACATACGTGGAGCTTTAATGTATCGTCTGTTAAGTAAGAACGAGTTACAATAATAGATTAAGCATTCAGTGAATATAATGGGATTCGTGGTAAATAAATCATAAGTATCTGGCATCTACAATTGTATTTCGTCGTTTACAAATGTTATTGGTATCGCAACAGAAGTTTAGTTGCCATATGAGTGTCGTGGAGCCACACTTAGTGTTATTAAGTGAGCATTGTTACAATGTACGAGCGGCAGATACCGCCAGATCGCGTCGCCCATTGTGTTGGCTCGGTGATGATTGAATGGGAGTGAGTTCAGTGGTCATTATCTGAATAGATATTAGTCCAGATAAAGTCGGTTTTGTTATTTAAACTCTTTATTGTTATGGATCCTTGTCGAACGATAATTGGTGTCGTTTCGAAATGTTTATATCGTTTATATCTGTAAATTTACCTTGACCAAAGAATCTAGAGATTTCACAATTTATAATTTAATATACTAAAACTCAAGTCAATGAAATTTGCAAAAAAAATGTTATTTAAAAGAATGCTCTTGAAGTAGATAAATAAATATGACAGCATTAAAACACGTTCCGAATATCTTTAATTTTTATTTATTAGATTTATGAATTAAATTTAATTGACTTTTTTTACAAAACGGCTTATAGTGCTCTGTGTTGCTCATTTGTAATTTTGTGTCTTTTAGACCTTGACTGTTAAACTAGGATGTTTTGTTTGTACCATCTTGAACTGCTACGCCCTGTGGCACCACTATGGTCTGTACCATTGTATAGCTTTTATGATAAAGATTGAATAGGAGCGCGCCGCGCGTGCACTGCAAGCGTGCTGTTTCCGGTATACTTGACCCCATTCGCGTTTGTAACATCTAACCAAGTATTGTGTGTTGTTATATTAATTGTTAACGATCGATAGCAATGATAGCCTCGTGGTTCGAACGTTGATCTCCTGGGCGCGGAGGCGTCAGTTCGAATACTGCATTATTACAATTTAATTGTCACTTGCTTCGATGAAGAAAAACATCGTGAAGGAAACTGTTCATCCGTGATTTCTCCATAATATTTTAAAAAGTGTGCGAAGTTGTACAAGCATATGGGCCAGCGTGGTTGGTTATAGTCTGAATCCTTTACTTAGTGAGAAGAGGCCCGAGCTTAACATAAGGGCAGTTATGGATTATGACAACGTATTAATTGTTATCTCGTTTAAAACAAATAAATGCTATTAGTACTACTACTTCTTGTAGCACGTTTATTGAATTAGCAACATTGCCATAATTGGCGACTAATTATTATTTTCCTACTTTGATGACACTTCAACTCGTATTGTGTATGTCGATGTCTTTCAGGGGCAGCGGTAACTACTTGTCATCAGAATATTCGTCTTCTCGTTTATTGGCTTCTTTCATAGAAAGATACCCAACTAGCTCCAGTTACTCTAATTGTATACAAGACAATTCATATTGCAATAGTGCATTAATATTACGTAGTAGTCGTAATGTATGCCCAAGTACATGTATTCCATTATACTGTTTGTAGTTCGTTAACCAGTAATCACGAGTGGCCTAAATTCAGCTCTAGATTCTATCTTCGCCATGTGACCCCGCAAATTCGCCGGTATTCATTTGATAAATCGTCGGTCCCATTCGTCGTCGGGAGACAATGCTTTGTCGCCGCTTGCGCAACCGGCCGCTTGTCGCGGATTCGGAATACGAAATCGCGAAATTGAATCACGTTCGCGCCTAATTTTGTGCGCAAAATCTCACGTTCCTTTGGCCAATGTCTCGGAATTGGCATGGTGGCGTTTATCGAATTACTGAGAAGTTTGAAACCTGAATATCCTATATCGGTGGCTTGTAAACGCTGCTATTGAAACCTATGTACCTGCAGAGACTACATTATAGGGTAGCTACTGCCGTTGCATTGCTATATTTAATCGCAGCATAATAAAAAATTTCATTTGAATAACTAAACTTGAAGAAAGCTATCAAATGTTGACGTCTAAATTACTACTACTAGCCCTCTTACTAACAAACAAAGTAATAATCTTATTAACGCATCTAGTATTAACACGACTTTCTAACTAACTAAAGTTCTTCCAATAGTCCTTTTTTAAGCTTGTCCAAGATCAGTTTAGGTGAAAGGGGATAGGGGCATTGCAAGCTCGTTTGCTATCCATATCAAATAAAAAAAAATCGGACATAAATTTAAACTGCCGATCATGTTTGTTATTAGAAGTAAGAATATGTAATAACTTAAGAATTCGAATCTCGTGTACTTATGAAACCTTTACGATTTTACACTGGAACTGCGTGGTGGAACTTATCTCAGACCCCCTTACTTGCTAAGAAATAATTCTTGCTTCTATAGTAACTGCAGGAGGTTGAAGTACCTATGCTAGTCCAGAAACAAGTTGTTTGTTATTTCTTCGAAGGTGAATTAGTGAAAGAAGTTAGTTTTGTTGAAAATTCAATCCTTATCCATTGCAATTGAGTTGATTTTATGCACAGGCGCAATGCAACCGTTATACGAGAACTATGAAGGATTTATAAGTACGTGACAAATGAGACAATGCATGTAGTCGTTCCTAAGCTCGTGTGTACGGTGCATCGGTTCTCCGTCTGTCAGTCGACCGGCGATATATTAACATACAAACGGCTGGATGTCGTGTATTCGCGTGTATATGGCGATATGGGTCTTCGCTCTCGACTAATCGGGAAGACTTATCGTTGACTTCTGGTTGACCACTTTTATTGAGGACACTGGACAGCCAAGGGCACGGTTGTTCAAGTTCTTGTTACCGTGATTTACTACACGTAATGACCATGTTGATACTATAGAAGTTCCTAAGAGCATGTTGTATATAAAACATCAAGTAGTTGGAAGTTGCGCGTAAATCTGCTTTTAAAAGCTAATCTTAAGTCTTTTAATCTCGTCGGATACTTTCCTTAAGTCTTCTGGAACTCTGTTCGGTCATCAAACTGTCGTCTACTCCAGACTGAGTATGGTATGAGGCGTAGTCCTGCATGATTAAAGTATTTCAGAAATAGGTTACTGTTGACTGAATTATCCTTGCCAAGTCGCAAGTGTCACTACGCAGAGAATTTTCTTGCGATTTAAATGTCAAAATGTTTTGCTAAGACAACTATTTAAGAATGTACATTATGCCTGTAATTATGTAGATTGGTGGATGTGAAATGTAAAAGAAACCTTGCAAAACTGGGCGCTGGTCTAGCGGCCGAGGCGAGCGCACCTCGTCGGGACGCCATAAAAACTAAAAACATAAAGTTTGAGCCAATTTTGCGCTGCATTTAAGAGGCGTTTACCTTAATATGCGTCATTAACGCATAATTACACGTCACTAATTACTTGTACAGTGAAATTTATACTGGATTAATAGTACCCAGCGGGACGCGTTGACTAAATGAACGTGTTTTTAATGTTGCACTTGAAAAATCGTGGTTATTGATGTTGGAAAGTTTAGATGGCGTCTAAAGGACTCTGGTCATGTTATAAGATTAAATTACATTTCTTTATTTATGATTTGCCAGATGATTACAAATAGAATACAATTGTGTGTCATGCTATTTTAGTCAATTAAATGAAAGTAAGGCCATTTGCCCTACATGTATTCCTTGTCAATTACATCGTGCACGGATCTTAGAGTATTTGATGAATACTAATGGGAAAATTTAAAACAAAAAATATTTATATGCGTCTTACAACTTAAAGTAACATTTATTATATGATTTTTTTACTATTAAGTTATATTATTAGACAAATCGGACGGATAACAATATTCGGATTATACCAAATTACAATTTTCAAAATTTCATAAGCATGTAATACGAATGACAATTACTCACTAGAGTGGAAGCCTAAATTGAATAGTATTAATGAATACTCATACAATACAGTTGCTCCTAACTAAAGAACGAAACATTTTATTATTCTGTAAATCTCTAAATGTAGTTATATCCGTGTGAAATGAAAATAAACCTTTTTTACGTCGAGCTCGCCGATTGTGGTATTTTAACGTTTGTAATTGTTCGCCGCCTTTATTCCCATAGTGCAGGAAATCCTTATTAGGCCTGTCCAGCGCGTTGCGATATTAATTTCTCATGAGCCCCTTAAAAAAAACGCCCGTTCTATTTTTATAAATGCAATCGAATATAAACTTTAATGTTAGCCGTGTTGGTGTCATGTTAGCCGTGTCATGTCGCGAGACCGGCTGGTCGCTAGTCGCTCATACGTGTCGCGATGTACACACGTCGTGTACGACGCTCGACGCTCGACCCGATGCAGGTATGCACTGCAGCTAGGACCATAAACAAAATAAGTTCGCTCGTAGACAGCGCGAGCACTGGCAGTACACGGCGGTTGCGGGGGCCATAAATCTCGCCTGTGGCCCGCCACAATGCATCATTGCTAGCGGTGCGTGTGTGGCCCTCTATAAGGCACGCGCGATCAAAAACTATTGGAAACCATATTTTTCCGAGCGTGTTTCCGTATACGGTGTTTTATCGATTTGTCGAATCGGTCGCTTACTAGCTCGCTTGTAGAGTAATATTGTGTAATTGTTTGTCGGTTTTACGTTAATTGGGTTTTACGTTGGTTGGATATGAGAATTTTGAATTATATTAACTAAGTGTCCCGTAAAGTATAGCCGATGAGTCTATGGACATCGGTAAGACTAAAGAGGGAAGAAAAAAGGACTGTCTCCAAGCCCTCAGACGGAACATGATCAGTCATTCGGGTCGTTGTAATATAATCCTTATTCAAAGTCCTATTACCAAGCAGGGGATCGGTTTCTGTCACCTCTTACGTCACTCTTGTCTGTTCGTGTTGGATTTAGGTCAGTGTTCTAGGCCTTCCTGATACGGCCAAAAAGTTGGAGAGCGGTTTAAGAGTATTGAGGCAAATCAGTGTTGCCAGTCTACAGAAGTATCTATCCGTAGACAACTTAATAAATTACATTGACATATATTTTTTTTATTACCGAATACGAGCATATTCAATCTTAGTTTCAGAATATATTATTCACGCGGTCTCAACCATAAAATGTTATCGTAGATTTAATTATTCGATATTTGCTACCATTGAATTGGTATTTATACAAGTACATGGTCCACGTCTAATCAAATGTATTGATCTAAATATACATACGACACGTCAATAGCCTAACGAAAACGGCGAATCTATTGGGCTATTAAATGTAAATATGGTCGTTAACGGCACAGTGAACGAAATAAGCAAAGAACTTTCTAAAACAGAGCAAAACAACCTGCAATATACACTGGGACACGTTAGGCCACACCTATTCGCTTTTGGCCTATTGTATTGCTCGTACTTGGTTCAGTACGAAACAGAATCGTCTTGCGAAACTATCCCGTTGATATTTAGAATAAGTTTAATAGCGTGTCTTTAGCAATCCTTTGTTCCCGCTGCTGAGATCGGTTTGAGGAGATAATTTCTGTACCAGAATAACAAACTCCGATGAAGAAATAAGCGTCTATCGAGATTTATTAAGAGTGACGACGAAGATGAGTTTAATGTTAAAATATGGTTGGTGTAGCAAAATGTTACGTGATTTTGAAGCACTGATTGTCGAGACATTTTACAGAGTAATGTTCATATCAAAAAATAATTGATCTTAAACTTTGAGGCGAAGCATACATGAGAGATGAGTTTTCAGATTAATTATTGCGAAAATCCATGAAGTCTCCGTATGATGTCATTATTGGCCAACTTGATAAACATGGGACTAGCAAGCAATTCTTTAGTATCACTACATACTCTAATTGGGCGCCAGTCTCATTAGAGATTAGACGGTGATAAGGTGCCATGGTGAAATCCACACGGGCCAAATCCGGGTTAGCAAACTTCTCTCACCTTTGAGAGCATTAGCAAAGCGAGGCTGTTGAGTACATAAATAGTTGATTTAATGTACAAATTATAATCATTGATATTTGAACAAGAAGTTTTATTGAAAAAAATCTGCATTAAAGTGTAAACAATGACAGTTAAAGATGAGTTGTTTATTGCTTTGGTAAATACTAAAATGTATAGTACAATCCTTCTTATATAGTAATACTCATTATTCTCACATGTTTATAACATCTTATTTATCTATGGAAAGCTGCAGCCTTGGTACATACTGTTTATTGCTTGCGATATTGTGATGGTATTTGTTTATAGATCACTCGATCTTGTAGATTGGTTTACGGTATTAATTTATTTAAGGGAACCCGTTCTCTACGCTATTGGCTAGCTTATAACTTCATCAAAATACGTTACTCATTTCTAGATCAAGACTTTACTATGTGTTTATAATCGATTTCTGAAAGCAATTTGTTCCAACATTTGTCTCGCGACGCAGACATTTTGAAATTGATTTAGATCATTGCTTTGAATTCTGTATATTTTGTGCTGGTCTGATGAGACGCTGTTGGCGTCCAACATTAAGACTTTGTTTATATTTTTAATTATTAAAAGTAAAAGTAACTGAATGTTCCTGTCAAACAAGAGAAAATATGTGTGAATATACCTTTAATATAGTGAAAAAGTGCAATAAACTTTATTTCACATAGACCATAGGTCACAAATATAGTCCACTTCAACATGTTTTGGTCCTTAAAAGGAAATGAAATTTATTTTTATGATATTCGTAGTAGTACTATAAAACTTCTTAAAATAGTTGATGTACGGTATGGAGAAATAGTGAGAAAATGCACCTATTTTTAAATAAGATAATTATTTCATTCCAATATAATACGATCCCTGAGTATATTTCTAATGAAGGCCGTCTATATCTCGATTGTCGTATACTAATCATTTCTTGTTTTGTTCCAGGTAAGCGCTCGCGCCGATACGAAGTTCCTCGAACGTCTAACCAATCTCGTGTTGTGCTACGTCGCTCTACTGTCGCCGTCGCCCGCGGTACGTGATACGGGAACTTGATAGTTTTCTATACCTACTAGTGCTTTAAATGGTTAATCTGTGACGCGATGGCATTACGAAGGGGATTATCCAGGGCTTATCCAATGGCGTAGGAATGTCTTAATTAGTTTTATTTCGTTGAGTAGACTTGATCGAGAACGCCCCGCCGGTTCGTTGGCTTCCTCGTATGAAGAAGATTTTTGACGGTCTCACGTCCGTACGCCCGTGCCCTTACCAGCTAACATGTAGTGTCAGCACGGACGTGACAATATAACCGCCTCAGGAAAAGTGGTCATCGTCGCTCCGTGACACTAATTGGGTCTTAGATGCGTTACCGACGAAAAGGGGATCGGAGTTCCCTCATTATTCTCGGGAAAGCTGCTTCTTCATTTAGCAATACGACGTCGATACAGCAATCTTAGTGGTACTATATTAATAAGGTAAGGCTGAATAGTTTATTTGTTTCTTTATACTCGCTAATTTCTGGAAGTAACTGTCATTCCTTGGTATTAATGGAAATGGCTCATTATACATAATTCCGATACTATATACCTGTCTCTTATATATGTAGGGGAGGGAGAATTTTAATAAACTGACAAATAATAAATTAAGCGCACAAGAAGTCGCAGGCATCAACTAAAATGTTATAAAACATTACATAAACCCATGACATTTACTCGGATGGAAGCACCTATATGTATGCGCGTACAACAATTCTGTATTTATACACGATGACGTTGTCTTCTGTTGAAGAATAGGTGAACATGAAAAGAAGTCACGGTGTTAGAAGTACTATGGTATATGTTAGCTGATAAAAGTAGGCATGAGTACAATCAGCCTGCTAATTAGTGAATAGTTGATATGAAGATATTGAAATACAAACATTATTTCTATACCACATACGACGATAATAAGTATACGAGTGGGTACCGGCTTGCGCAAACGTCAATTCATTAGCCTAAATACTTCGGAGTTGGTTGACAAATGAAAAGATACGTTGTTTGCTCTTGGCTCGAATAATGCGTGTCCAATCAAACATTGGTTATTTATATTCGGGCAATAAACTGTTTCAGGGCTACGAATGTCTTAATATTCGTCGTGTTAATTCAATATACTGATTGGTAACCCTCATCTCGCTAGCGGTGGCGCCGCAACCGGCTGGTTGGGTCGCTCGTAACAATGTTGCAATAACAATATGAGCGTTCGATCAACATTTGCTGCTAGGGATGGCATGTGATAATAATTATTACGTTTGTATACTCAACATCCCGAACATTAGGATTTTTTTTACATAAAATAAGTCAGTGCTTGACTACTCTCTGATGGTAAGTGGCGATGTAGTCTATGATGTTGTGCGCACTAACTTATAAAGAGCCTATTCACTCTCCTTTTGAA
>DWPA01007342.1:0-10390 GCA_018251375.1 Calpodes ethlius | reverse complement strand
CGTCACTAACACCCATGACCCGAGAACAAATATTTATCTGTCACATAAATATATGCCCCGGCCGGGAATCGAACCCATGACCGCTCGTTTGGCAGGCAGGGTGATTGCGAACTAGGCTACGGGCATTAATATGTATGTATTTATTATCATTCTCAATTTAATACCGACCTAAAATTTCAATTACTCAATAGCTTTCCTGTTTATTTAAGTGCCACTGTAGACGTAAAAACCCGCATTTCTTGCACAGAAGATCTCAAATACCAGTTCCGACGTCATTGGGCGATAACAGATATTACTTGCAACGAAATGGCTTACTGATAGCAAGCTTTGTTAAACATTATACATTAACAGTCTTATTAAAATCGAATGCAAACATATTACGTCGGTACTTACATCGCTGGGAGTCTGTCTTATGCGGAGACTTCTTTTCTCGAACCATGATGACAGGAGCAGAAGTGCCGCAGCGTTTTGCGCACTACGAAATGTTTGCACAAACAGTAAGCTATCGGTCAGCTCCGCCCGCGCTCGACACTATATTATCGCGAAAACACCAATTACCTGAAACAAGACCATTGAGTAATTAAAAATGAGTATATATACAAATAGGGATATCTTGTGTTCAGCCGTAGACCTTCATAGGCTGATAGATAGATAGATAGAAATGAAGCAGGCATCGTTTGGAAGCTTGTGTTGATCCTAAGTGATTGACCAAAGCAAGTGGTCGGAGTCGATAATTGAATGGGTGTCTGCTAGTAGTAACAATTCTTACGCGCTTCCATCCCTCGGACGGTGTATTAAGTCATCGGTCTCAGTGTTTTTCATCAGATGGCAGTTAAATCAGGTCGAAAGGCCTACGGGTTGGATAAACATTTCTGACATTTGGGTTAGCCACTATCCTGTACGCCCACTCACAGTGAAGCAGCATGCATGTCTGTTCTTGAGGCCTCCTCAGTTACGAGAAGACACTTGTACTATCCATCATGGTATGGCTATTAGTGAAATTGTCAATAAAGATCTAAATATAACTCAACCAACTAATATTAACAAAACGTTAAGTATATCAACACGGATATAAAATAATTTCATAATTATAATGTTTTAAATGTTAAGCTTTTAAAATATTTTATGGTCACTGCTACGCTCATGTGGATCATAGATGGAAAATCCTGAAAACAGCTTAATTATTATGTTAAATGCTGAAGTCTGTTATACTTATGCTAACGGAAATAAGCTACATATAAATGAAAATACAAATTTTCCTTTTTATTCCCTCTCCTGTGTGATTTTTTCTAAATCTGGTCTTAACACTTGTATACTGTCTTAAAGGAAATTTGCGTGCAAAATGACATTTCTAGTTCAAAGATTTTCTATTAGTTCGATTTTCAGTAGTATCAGATATTTATATGACAGATAAATGACTGTTCTATAGTCGTAGGTATCGATGATGTGTTATTTGTATTGTCCATACCACCCGCGAGACAGGGATTGTTATTATCCCATTACATAATGGATTATTTCCAGACCTATCAGTTGCAGGAACACTTTCGTCACAAACAGCTCTAGAGAAAGGATCTCAGTTTGAAACTAGTAAATGAACCCGACTAAATAACATCGTGGGTGAAGTTGAACTGTTATAAACTCAGTTATACGTGTTGATATACGTAAAGTTTTAGGTATAGGCCACGAAACTCACACTTCGTTATATACTGTTATTGGCTTTAAGTGTCATGGCAATGTCAATGTCAAATTGCTTGAATCAGCCCCCAAAAGTTTAACCGTATTCTAGTTAAGGGCTTGAGAGCTATTTCTTTCTTTCTTTGGCATCGTTCCTGACTTTGATGTTACTGACGTCCTGAGCATCAGTAACCACTTAAAATCAGGTGGATCATTAGCACGTTTCTGGATTATTTGTATTAAAAAAACCAATGATATCTCTACAATTTGCTGCGCAATTTCATGGCCTTGTAAGTTAGTCATACTTTTGTTTTTAACGCTCGACACTAACACATGCAGCGTTGAGCGAATTCGCTATGAGCGTTGCGTTTCATTACCTTCGGATAAAAAAGGATTATACTTTTTAACCCCAATAGGTTTGATTGATAGCGCATAGGCCTTATATATTAAGTAGGCTTAATTATAGGCTTTATAATATTAAGTAATGAAACTCGTCTCGCTTCGATACTTAATACTTACACTCGAAAAAAAGGTTTTGCAGGAATTCATTAGATTTTAGATCCACCATACCCTCATACATCAGTAATTAACTATTCGTTATTAATAACGATTCGTTAAAGACGGATACATTTAGATAGCCTGGTTTATCCAAGCTTGACCTCCCGAACACATGGGACTTGGTATGAATCTGAGATATCTTCATAAGAGGGTACATGCCACTTAAAAAATATCAAATCTAGAAAAAAGTACGAGTTGAAATGAGCCCACAATAAAAAACCGAAGGTACCTTAATTACTTATGAACATCGTATGGTATGGCTCGGGCGAAGCAAACTGAATTCCATTCCAACGGAATCCACGTTGAAAAGGCATTGATGGATGAAGTTGAAGCCAATAAATAGTTTAGTTGCCGTTAACTTCAACAACACTTCAACTTAGCTACTTCGAGAATTAATATCATGCATTTCGAGAGTTCACGTTGTTTTGAGCTAACGCACCTTATGCACAGGAAAATGGTATCTAGAATAGGTTCGACTGGAATTCCTCTCAGGTATGTTTAATTATCTTGGCTTAAGGTATCAAGGCAGAGGAATTTCCCTTCGTGATTGAAGCCTGAAGCATAGCATCTTGCAACTCCAATCCAGATTGTCGAAAGGGTTAGTGGTGAAGTGTAAAAATATACCTAAAATACAGTGTAATGATTTGTTTTGCCCTTTTTTTCAGGGCGCAACGAAGCAGCATTATGGTTTGAGTTTTATTTGGGAGGATAAAAGAGTTTCATAGGCTACTTTTACCGCGAAGTGAAGATTCATTAGAATGTATTGCATCCTTTACTAATCGGATCCTTGTAAATGGTTGTGGAGACCAGAGACAACCAGCGTTGATTTTCCGAATGATCATTTTGGTGAGATCACAGTAGTTTCCTAGCACACGATTACATTTCCTTTTCTTCTTCATCTACCTACATATATCATACCTAGATCTAACCTAATTATAGAAAAAATTTAAATAATCGTATTAAAAGCACTTTACAGACAGCGTATTGCGTGCCTATCACATGTGTAATTCCATTCTAACTGTTCCAGATTGAAGTTGAACAAAATTCGATACAATTTAATAACTTCTCCTTAGCCGTTATACTACTATCATTACAAGGCCGTAGCACGTCTAACTACTCGTCTCCATTCTTCTCTGTCAGCTGATTTCTTTGTGTATAGATAGAGGGTCTATTATTTGGTCAGTTTACTTCATTAGTGGCCTATCACTTCCACTGGTAACCCCACTTATCCTTGGACCACTAGACCTTCAATAGATACTGGTTGAATTGAATTTACCGCAACGACCAAGATAATAAGAATATTTTAAAAAGTAATTTGTAACGTTTTACATATTCCAAGTATTGTTGTATAAGTGTAGAGTAATCAAAACATTTATGTCACAACAGTTATGGGTTGCGACGGTGATGATAATTGGGATGGAACAACAAACAGATCTGTACCGCACGTAATTAACTAAGAGAACGGTACCAAGATAATTAATTTAGTTTTAGTACTCGTAAACTAATTTAATTAAAATAAGATACATAACAGAGTATATGATTGGGGCTACGATGTAAAACAATTATATACGACACGTCATCGCGTGTGAAAATTGATAATGACTGATAAATACGTTTGAAATAATTCTATTGGTTGCGACCAGACAAATCTATATAACCTACCCGAAGGTTCGACACTGTACTTTGGGTAATTGTACTCTATATTTTATGACACAAATGATATGCAAAAATAATTTATTTTGCATGATTTGAATTTCTCCGGAAATTCTAAGTTTTATCATATTTTTGAGTAACGAATCTTTGTCGATACAATATATTTATTAAGAATATACAGACTAACTTGATAAAACTTTTGAATGTCAATAAGAGTATGTTTTCAATCATAATAATAACAAATAATTAATCATAGTTTATTTAAATATTTATATACTTTTTTTATCTTTAATAACCAATATATACGGTCAAAAGGAGAGCTTTGTCAGCATAACCTTGTCCGTTGCTCAAGAGGTTTCACCGCAAGCAAGGAAATTTGATCCAATTTCAAATATGGACGAGACTTACACCATAGGTTATCTAGAAAACGTTTAAACAACGCTGAAGATTACAATGTAGATTTACAATTTATCTGCATATACAATTGTTTATTGAAGGTTATAACCACAATTGCCTTACGTGTTAAAACCGCTTTAAGTATACATAATGTTACATCGGTTAAATGAGTCCAGCGAGTTATTGGAGCGAGGGAATTCATTAACCTTCCGGCAAACGATCAAAGCAATTTAGAAGGCTACGGCTCTATGAACCGAATGAACTGTCATCTAAATGAACAGCTTAATAAATGTGTTATTAATTAAGAATAATAAGGTATTAGTATAAGATCTTTTGGGTAAAGTTCGAAAGAAAACGATTGCTAGACTTAGTTCGGCAACTTCGGGCGCTTGGATGTGACTGGTGTGAGATGCCGTGTAGGTCTAACGAATGACGGATTTTATTTTATTTCCTTCTAGAGCGTTAATTCTTGTTCAATGCGAAATATCAGAGAGATTACTTTAACTCTTGAAACTTTAACTCTTCAAATTGAAAAAAATTTTGGACAATGCACAAGAAGGTTCAGGTTAGGCGGTTTATTTCATAAATAAAGAAATGTAATATTTACGAGTAATTATTTTTCTATACAAAGTATTACATAACAATTATCCACGTAACATGTGTTACAAGGCAAGAAACACTTTGTTGTTAAACAGCTTTTTCTCATTTGGCCGAAATATACATCGTAATGCATCTTCATACAAAAACATGTCATATCGACTCCGTCTCTCTGTGAAATAAAGACATACAAACAAACACGGATTCGTATTTATTATATAAGTGTAGATGAACGAAAGCAAATAAAGATTGAGTGTTGAAGAATACAAGTTATTATGCAATGCAATTTTCTGAACAACTCTACTTTACGGTGTATCTCAGAATCCCTTATCGAAGTACTGTATTACTTTGTCTAAGATTTCCGGAAACACCTTTTATTTCAGTGTCACTTTCACGTTCTAGAACCATATCTAGTCTAAACGCACTTTCGATTGAAGTAACGATCCATGTGCGTCATAGCTGAATTAATTTTATTGCTTCGACGATTCCAAGCGTCCCTTAACAGATAAAAGGATTCGGCGCTTTACTGCGAGACACTTAAATACAGTCGATAAATCGCGTTTACAACGTATAGAGATTCATCTCAACTAGATTTTTGATGATGAAATGTGGTTGTAACGTTTTATGGGCGTTTGACATCGTGTGTGTCACAATATATAAAAGGCCAATATAAATTACAATACCCGTATATCTCTTTTATACGTTTTTGTATACACGGCTTCACAAAAAATGCATCAGTTATCAATTTTGTTTCATATTCTTTTAGCGGACATTTTCACCGTGGTGTCACTAAATGGGGCATCAATCCAAAGATAATTTAACAACCTTTTAATGAATCATTTATTAATTTTACGTATAGAATATTTATAATAACTAGTTACAATAGCCACTGGTTACAATATACATCGTTACGCAAAAAAAAGAAAAAATATAGACAAACGATCACACAGAACTGGTAGTCAGTGGATATCGTAGTAAATAACGAAACATATGCAATAACTTTCCGCGGCACGGGAACGTCTACGCAACAAATACCTGAAATAGTAGAACTAGGACATGAGAATATTTTTAGTATATTCATGGGTTAATGCAACTTCGTGTGTTTGTTATCAAACATAGATTTTTAGTATATTTGTGTGTTTGTGTCAGAAAGAGAGACTAAAGATTTAAGCGATTTATGGTTTTCGAAACTTATATGATATATATTTATATGAATAGGGTAATAAGGTCGTCAGTTATAAAATGAGATGTGTTTATTTTATCACTTAGTTACGAGAAAAAATAACTTATTCTAGTGTTTTTTTGTAACAAAAAATATTGTATTTATTTGGAATGAATTTGTGTAGCATACAATAACCTAATTAATCATAAAAATACTATACTCATACATAAAGTGACAATATTTATTAAAGTGATCGAATATCGGTTAATCTTACACAATTTAATGAACAATTGTGGTCAATAAGACGGCAATTAAGCTTGGGTATTTTTGAGTCAGAGTTGAGGCGGTTAAGTTTCATTTGTTTACCACCAGATAGCGCTGTTGCACATTTCATTAGCATTATTGCAATACCCAGTTTCATATCATAATTACTAAATAAAAAAAAATAAAAAACAAACGTTTTATTTTTTGCTTACCATTACAAAATACAATATTTGACTAACATTAAATTAAGTTTATTGTATACATATTACTACCCTCTATAAACTATTTTAAATGGACACGACGGATAGATACTAAGCGAAGCTTTACACTATTATTACTTAGAACTATAACCATAACGAAAGCGCTGTTAAGTACACTTAATTATGAATTCCAACCTTTAGTCGAGTACGGTATAACAATCTTGAACTTGGACTTTAAGTTGTAGACAAAGGTTAAAATATTATTCACCTTGGCCTAATGACAAGCGTAATGTGACTCATAAATTTCCCAACGAGTAAGCTGATTTGACCCACACACTTTGTACCGTGAGTCAAAAGATTTTGATCTTATTTAAACGGTTGTAAACATACGTAAGTATAACGCACGCATTACTAATACTAACATAGACGTAATCATTTTCAATGACGTTACTTAGAGCTACTTCTTTACTTACCCTCGTATTCACAAACAATCCTGCGTAGTCTCACCGTGCTCGCAAATGCATAGTCATTGAAAGTGTTTAATAAATAATATTTGAGTAAAATTAATATGATTTTTTGTCAAAATCAATACTCAGGTAAAGTAGATCGTAAACTATTTTTGAACGCATAGCGTTGAAATATTTGTTTCATGATTTATGGCTAAATAGAAAGGTAAGGGTCGAATGTTTATATTCCAATCCTTGTCTTTAGCAATGTTAAAGAAACTAGAGTCAAGTAGAATGCAACAATTGAATCAATCTTAGAACTGTTAAAAACTCAATGCATGCTTTTGGCAAAGTAATACTTACTTGAATCTCGTTTATGAAATGAATAACTTTACCTGAGTATCGATTTTGACAAACACATGAATTGAATTTCACTCATTTTTTTTTTTATTAATTTGTATGACACTTTGTATTCCCAGGCACTGTGAGAACTCATAGTATTGTTTGTTTGGCATAGACTACACAAAATACATCAGAAACATTCACTACCCAAAAAGGAACATTTTATCTGTGACATAAATGTGTTTTCCAGCCGGGTTTCGGACCAGTGACCGGAACTCTCGCTTCGCAGGCAGGGGTCACTACTGTAAGGACTATGGATCATTTCAGAATTTCCTTTTAAATTTCTATTTGTTTTTTATTGTAAACCGAACTTGTTCAGAGTCAAATCGTCATATATTTTTCAAATAGTTTTGAATTTTTTTATAAATGGTGTTAGTTCTAATATGAATCTTAATTATTATTATAATAAGGCTACAGGTATCAAGCTAAACAAATAAAACTTAAACTAACACAAAACGTTGTGTTACGCTCTGAAAATGACAGATAGCACCACCAATATTTTGACCATAATGAAACGAATTTCTAAAAAAATTAAACCTAATCAAAGTTCCTATTCCTTGGCCCGAAACTTCCAAATGCAATTATCAAAATCGTTAGTGCAGATTTCGAGACTGGGATTTCATAGAATAACTATTTTAATAGTATAAGATTAAACACTGTACATGAATATGGTTACCTAAAGTACCAGTCTATCATTTTTCTATGCTGAGGACAGCAAATTAGCTTGTAGTACCACCTAACCCTGCTACACATAGACATTCGTGACAAACTTCAAATTGGATTGTAGTTAGTCTTGTTCGTGACATGTATTAATAAGAGTATAAGTTTGTTGTCATTCATTAGTAAGATGACTACAGACGTCTTTCAAACTTATCTGGACTGTTACCGTTATTGAACCCTTAGTAAGTGGGGACACGTACTGACGGAAATTAAAATGTCCCAATATCTGGCGAACTCAATGAAAAAACATAATTGAACAACTGTAAAGAATCACCACGTTTTTAACAATCTATCTACGCTATCTACAGAATTTTATAATTAAAAAAATCATGCGATATGAAGTAATTTCTACGTATTTGAATATTTGTTTCACTTATCAATACACAATAAATATTAACATTTATGGACATTAGTAGGTGCGGAGTGCGAGGATATCCAAATTGCGGGGGAGAGTTTTATGAAATTTTCAAATTACCTTCGATGCCGGAACATTCCGATTTTATCGAAACAAAATATGACAACCCTACACGTAAGACACATAATAAATTAATGTTATCGCCTGACACTCAAGGGCACGTCGAACCGAGTCATCGCTTATAAAGGAAAGACAGGACTATCTGTCTCGCACACCGTCGGGTCAACTCCGAGAGATTTGTCTTATGAAATATTAATGGGGATATTACTGCGTCCTGAGCGTGCTGTCAACGAGATAGCATTATCGCTAATGTTTATACACGTTACAGACGTACTTGATATTTTAAATTATCCGATTGAGTAACAGGAAAAAGTTATCATAAAGTTAACTGAGTTTGTGTTTAAATATAACTATATATACCTATTTATACTACAGTTCGACTAACACAGGGATTACAATAACAAGTTTTCAAGGTCAACTGACGTAGTGGAAATGTAGTTTTAGGTGAAAACATCCTAATAATAATAATAAAATTATCTCTTCAAGTAAAGAACTCTGTCAGTGATTCCTTTCTTAAAGACGCTCATTAAACGGAATAGACGTCATAGAATAGCTAGTTCCTGATAAAGACAATATAGTGACTCGGCCGCAAATTATATAAGACGCTGCCATCATGTGTTTCATGTTTTACAACATTATATAATAGCGACTCACGCCCCGTGGTCACCATTTCTTGTCGAGCTTAGGTGACCTCTGTTTTTTTATAGTCGCTTTTGACAATATCGGCCTTTGCAACTTCACGCGCACATAGAGGGCAAGTCTGGAGAAACTCAGCCATGACGACTATTATTGCGAAGAAGGAACTAGTTCACCTTCTTCGTGAAGTATGGTATGCGAACACCCTAGGCTATATCGGGTTCGGAAAGACCCCAGCCTGGATCAATTCCTAAACGAGTGAGATATTATGTTGCATATGAATTTGTTTTCAGATAATGTTTGGAACGTTTGTATAACTATGACTATGCTACTCGCAGCAAACTAGCTGGGATGTGAATGTGTGAAGAATATGAAATACGCCATGCTAGAGAGCTTTATTCAAAACAAGCATCATGTCAATGTCTATGCCCAAAAAATAAAATTAATATTTGTTTTTAACGCTTGACGCTGACGCTTGCAATTCAGAGCTTTGTTTAAATTTTTAGTCAAAGTTTTGGATATGCTAATAAAACACAATGTAAAGTTTTATCTTTATTTTCTTTTACTTATTTAATTTTATTTCTCTAATATTTAATGTTTTATTTATGTTGGTTTGAAACCCGCTGATCCATTTCAAGGAGTAAATGGACATTCAATTATATTTTACCATATATTCTTCATGTTACGTTTTGGAGAAGAAAATCTAGTTAATAATATGAATAACTAAGCTACTTCTTATATGTCAACTAAAATGTAGCCATATTAATTACGTCACAATTATACATGTATCCTTTATTTGACTGTCATTGCGAAAACAACTATAATTACGAGTGACTAAGGTCCATATTTCAAAGAGATTTACTAGTATCTCGTCTTAGGTTCCCGTCATTCATTTTATGGCTCAACCTTACTTGATAAGAGAAGCTCCCCATTACATTTATAGACCTTCATTTGGAGGGCCCAAAATAATCAATTAAGTATATCTATGAAGGGGCATTATCATAATTCATTCTTGTCTAACGTTGTGATTTCAAAACTTGCCATGAACGAGAGAATTTTGGGCAATATTTACTATATAATAGCTTTTCGGTTCTTTTTTACACCCAATAATGTATCTGTTTATCTGAGATTTTGATCTAATAATGTTTCTTATTATTTTAAGTTATCCAGAGATTACAGATAAATAAAATATTGATAACGATTAACG
>DWPA01007341.1:0-10391 GCA_018251375.1 Calpodes ethlius | reverse complement strand
AGAAGTAAAATAAAAACAATAAAAAATAATAAACACGTTCATAATTATTCGCAAGTTTTAGTACCAGCCAATAAACGAGCCGCGTGCATCGAAATGATCACCATTGAAAATTTGCATCTTTAGGGGCATCCCAAATGCGGCACCTTCAATAAAATACTAAACTGTTCTTAATTAGGTGTCCAATTGTTCAAGGTACAGGTTAAAATCTATTCAGATTTGATTTGTATGAGAAGGAGGCAGGCAGAAAGCAAATATAATATACCATAACACTTTCTCATTCAGCTGTTAATCATAATGCACTTCAAACTGATTAACTAGATTTCCACTCAAACATGGAAATAGCCTCTACCCATTAAAATAACCAATTACATTAACATTACAACACAAAACAACATTCCCAACTTGTTCTTTTAGCGGTGCACAAGGGCCATACTAAATTTGATGTTGAGGCTTTGTAACGGAAAACAAAAATTATATACTCTGTAAAGTAATAAAATTGTAAAATTTTGCACGGGGCCCGTTATTAAAAATAATGAGGTACAATAATGTAACGGTGTGGTTGCCGTAGCACCCCGATCACGACGCGACCGGTCTACGAGGCGGCGGCGACGGCGGCGTAGCCACTTATGTGCTAACGGGCTATTCACAACGTTTTCGCAGTATTTGCGTTGGCTTCGCTTTTGAATTTATTATAATACCACTTGTAAAATAAAAGATGTTCGTTATTTTAAATTTTACCATAAACTCATGTAAATATACTACAGCTCATTATTTTTATATTATATTTTTTAAATAGAAATGTCCTTCCTCTTAACTTAAGTTCTTACTAGTACATTACTCATAACCTCGCAGTAAGATTCCATGGCAGTAGTTGATAAATAAAAGGTAAACAGTTTTAAAATGCGACATAAAAATACGTTCAGCGGTCCTTCTGACGAGTTTTATTAAAGAGATACAAAAATTCAAAAGGTATTTTCCAATTAATCGGCCGTTCGATATAGCGACAAAGCGTAAAACATGAAATGGGGTGACGGCCGATGGGAGCTCCTCCCCAGCCAAGTGTTGGCTTTTCTCAAATAATTTTAATAGAAGTCCCCTGCGAGTAGGCGGAGGAGGGAGGGGGTCGCGGGGAGGGCAGCGCGCAGGGGGAGTTCGCAAAATGAGATTTCCTTTGAGTCGGAGCCCGAGCGGAAAGCCGCTGACCGCGACCAGCTTCGGCCGAATCATGTCCCTCATATATCATGCGTCGTACTCATATACATTTCATAAAGCAAACTGCCACGGAGAGTGCGACGCTGCGTCCCCCGGCCCCTTCCCTCTCCGATATTGCATTTTACTCTAATTAATTGGATTCAATGGGAGCATGTCTGTCGATGCTGTCTCTTCGTCTACTTTTACTTTTTAATTCCACGCAATTTGGATAGCTGGGATGAGAGAAAACTCATTGGTGGAATTTTATTGTTACCGTTATAATTAAAACTTTTGTTTGGTGCAAAAAAATCTACTCCTTAGATTTAATCTGTCGAAGGCAACCGTATTTCAAATATTTGAATATTCTATTCCAATTACGTTAAGCAAGTTGTTCTGTGGTTATACAGTTAAGTATCTCTTTGATTTACCCTGTTTCTCTCTACGTCTTTTTCGTAAGAGATCCACAAATTTGTCAATTATTAAGTCGTAATACTTTCTGTATTAAATGAGTTTTGTTTTTTATAATTTGCCTTGCCATATATTTCCTTGAAATGCTCGAATTTTTTTAGGTCAAAAGTTAACAGTTTTTCATTCAAAAATATGTAAATTCAATTACAAGTATTTGACATCTTTGTTAATATATTTAAGAGTTATAGTATATAATTATTTTAAAGTCGCATTTGACTTAAATTAACGTTTGCATTGCTATCTATAAAATGCCATTTATTATCCTTTATCATTTAAAACGTTATCAAATAAGTTGAAATAGAACATTAAAATGACGTAATCGGTGTACGACATGCTACGAGTCGGTTGTTAACGTTGTGATGGATTCCTCCCCAGGCGGTATTTGCTAGTGGTCCCTTCAGCGAAGCCTTACGCAAAACCTCATTGATCTCGTGTCCGGCGGCGGGGCCCCTCGTCATCGAGAAAGCCATTAGAGCCTGTACCGGGTTCCCACTCAATCACACCGGATGTCCGTCAACTTTTGTATGCGGCTGCCGCTCGCTGCCGGCCTTTTGGCATTACTCATGTAACCCCCGTTCGCTCTGGACTCTTATTAATTTCAAAGTGTCAAATATACCCTGTACAAATATAATAATTCATAATTATATTGCTAGGTGTATAAATATAGCTTAGTAAGACTAGGTGTGGTAAAGTAGGTTAGAAAAACTGTAATATTATAAAGCTATGAAAAATAAAGGTATTTCTAATAAATCCTAAGTTATTAAGGTTTCTTTCTTATTTGATATTGCTAAGGTTAAATAAAGTTTTGCTGGTGAAAGTAAATCATCCTTTCCAGAAGAGACAAAGTACACAATTACACACAGCGTATATTAAAAGATACTACAGAACTCTGAAGTTTCTATTCACGAAAACGAGTTATTACTATTACTAAAGTTGACATTAGAAAATTAAGAAGTGTTTTTATGACATCCCCGGAGCATGAAGACGTGGAACATTCATGAATACGTAATATTCAACACATTTTATTTAGCTCTTGTGTATTCTAAAAGCGCTATAGTTGGAGGTACCCTCGTAACGACGTTAAGGCCTGAGCGTGCCCCTCAGGTGAAGGCGCGTACGTGACGGAGCGCTCTAGACACCGCTTAAACAGCTTTGTAATAAGTACTTGTGTACCTGTAAACATTGTCCTGGGTTAAACAAACACTATCTAAACTGGATTTTAATGCTCTCACTGAACATTAGTGAGCGTTATATAATTTCTGACATAATATACTGGTTCACGTTCACTGAACTCGCAGGGCATGGTTTTGATTTAAATGTTGTAATGCTGTAAAGATTACATGTAGAAATGTTAGCTGTAACGGTCCCGCGTCATTCTACACACAGAAATTTTATTGTCACTGTTCGGGCTAGTGATTCGAACGTTGGTTTACCGAACGTGGTGGCGTGAGTTTGAATCCTGCACACGCCTCTAATTTTGAAAAAGTTATGTGCGTAATACAAGTTCATTATCACTTGCTTCGGTGAAGGAAAACTTCGTAAGGAAACTTGCACACTTGAGAGTACTCTTTTTGAAGGTATATGAAGTCTATCATCCTTGGCCTATACCCCTCATATTGTGTGCGGAGTCCTGAGCCAAGTTGTGCGACAGTTATGAATTGTAATGATGTTGTATAATTTTGAGACTTCCGCAGTCAAAACGAAAATCTAGTTTCGTCATAACCGTCCGTCGGTCTGCCTATTCGTAGCATAGCCTAGAGTAGAATTATTTGGTGGTAGAATTATTTTTTTTAACATTTTTTTTTCAGTTTAATTTTTTTTATCTCCTCAACATTTAATGTGGTGATGATTTTTTTTCTCCTCTACCTCTCAATGTGGGATGTTGTTGGATAGGTCATTCAATTTCTTGGTTTTGTATTCACCAATTTTCACTTTAGGAATTCATTTGTGAAATATTGACCTGAAGAAGACCACGGTTATTCACTGAATTCAGAAGGCTCAGGACCGGTCTGAATTGCGCAAATTAGAGTAGACCTGTGTCCAGCAGTGGACCTTTAAAGGCAGATTGATATTGTAAGATAGATAAATTGATATTGTAAAATATAAAGTTTTTAAATGCTGTTTTTGGTTAGAGTCAAGTGTCCTTTCCTTATACCAGGTAAAGGGTTGGATATGGGAATCCCTGAATTTTAAAGAATAACTGTCATGGCTACTTAGTGTTTACAAGTTACAAATTATCAAGTAATTGACGATCAACTCACAATTATGAAACACCACATCCCACGTAGCTCGAATTTAGTTAAACTATCTTATCTAATGATAACACCCGGGACCGACGAATTCCCGTGCCCTTTAAAGTACAGAAGCACTGAAGTTGACACTAACTTTTACCTCGTTAACAAGTTAAAGTAATAACTTAAGTTGAAGTAATTAATCAAACAACTAGTTTTATGGCTACGAATTGTAATGAAGTAAGAGTTCGTTGTTCAATAATTACTTAAACACAATAAATTACTTTTATTTGACAATAGAAATAAATGTTAGTATTGCTCGCTGGGCTCTAAATTCGTAAAATAATAAAAAAAATATTGACAAGATTGCAACATGTTAATAATTAAAAATTATAACAATTTTACTGTTAAATTAAGCAGAGTTGACGAAGGATTACTGTTGCCAACGTGGAGGCTTTATTGCAAGTTTTACAATACAATGTAACCGATCTATACTAATATTATAAATGCGAAAGTGTTTTTGTTTGTATGTACTTATACGGTACAATGGAGCATCCTGATTTAAAATTCTTGATATTGAGATAGTTGAGAAGATGACAAGTACCATAGGCTACTTTCCACCGCGAAAAAACATCTTATTTCTGTGAGAAGATTCATTAAGGTGTATATATCAGCCGTACTAAAGGAAGTGTTCAACAACAAAGCGTTGCCTTGCAACCAATGATAGAAAGGAATTGACAACCTTTTTATTGCTGGTCTTTTCTCACACGCATGTGAAGCTCCATGCAGCATATAGTATATTATATATTGCCTTAAATCTACTTCGGGAAATCCAACTCTCAAGTAAAATATGATAATTTTGAAACATATTCACTAACTCTACTTCACAACACAACACGCAACAAAGGTGCAAATTTTAAAAGGAATATCAAAGCTTCTTTCGACAGCTTCTCATATAACACTTCTCATCTATACGCGAAGTTTTTACCTGTAGTGATCGATGTATATGCTTGCATCTCGCAAACTCATTAAAATAGAAACTCTAGACAGAAGTCTCGTTACATTATGATCTGATCTAATATCTCGTTACAAATATGTTGCATCTCAATAGTTAACAGGAGATAGATAAAAAAGGGCATTTATTAAAAATGCATTTTGAATTTCCCGCTACATAAATATTAAAGTCTTGTGATTACTTTGTTTATCGTTTCCACTACCTTCACTGTCAAGATTAACACTTAAATGATTTCTACCTTGTCTGTCTTTATAAAGGTTGTAATTCGTAAATTATAACAGATAATTAAAAGATATCCAAATGCAGTAAATACTACATATCGAATGAAGAAGCAAATTTTAAGAGATATATTTTTTCATAAATATTTAAATGTGCTTTTTTAAAATTACATTGTTAGTCTCCGTATGTAAATTGGATGAAGCGCTACTTTACATTCTTAATATAATATGTCTTACTCATAACTAGGGGTACCGAAGCGCATCAAACAAAACCTATCCCTGGAATCTGGAGAAAATGGACTATTTGTTAAAAACTATTTAGAAAAACGAAATAATTAATGGCAATAACTTAATTATTATTTGAATCCTTTGTTAATGATTAATTAACTACATTATTTTATACTATAGACTCAATATGCACACACTATACATATATGGTTACAGTAAAACTTTTAATCGATTAAAAATGCTTTTGAGTAAAATTTGAGTCCAAACTATGCTTGAGTAATAGAGCAAGTAAAAAAATATATCAAAAGAGCATTCACTTTCTATCTATTTATCAGCCTTTAAACGTCCACTGCAGGACATAGGCCTTCCTTAATTAGCGCTTTATTAGTTGATTTTTTTTTCACATAATAAAACAGTAACTAGAATCTTCAAATAAGATTGACAGTAGCAGGACGTCCCGCTTTTCCGTAAAAACAACATAATATATGTGTCGGAAATCAAATAGTATAGTATAAGTCTGTTTAATGGCGGTGATGTAGGGGTTTTATAGATACAAGTATATATCAACGTAGAGGAGGTCAGGACGATACACTGTGACACTTACGAGTGATATACTTACGTACGAGTATATTTATCACTCCAGCGCTCTCTCTTCAGTCTCCTTATAATTATGTTACGGGAACCCTTCTAAATAATAGGTTGGTAAGTGCATAGACTTAGTTTCGACAGATACGTGTGATATAGCGCTAATGGCTTGTGAAACCTCATTACTTACATGGACATAATAAACAATAAGTATGCTCCATTGACATAGACGATATGGTTCTAGAAGTTTTTAAATGGTTTAATTTTTTTATGGTTCTGTCTTTTATTACTGAAAATAATGCTTTTAGTAACCCATAGATATATATTATAAAGGCAAAAGCTTGTTTTTTTTTGTTTGTTTGTTTGTCCTTCTTTCACAGCGTCACTATGTTATGATTTCTAGTTTTTAGATAGTTAGGAGGACGACTAGTACTATAGGCTACTTGTAACTGCGAATAAACATCTTATTTCTCTGGTAAGATCCATTACGATGTACACTAGAGCAAAATTCAAGCAAGTGTCTAACAACAAAGTATTGCCTATCAACGAGTGATAGAAAAGAATTGACAACTTTTTTATTGCTGTTACTCTTCTCACACGCGTGCAAAGCCGCGGGCAATATCTAGAACTCAATAAATTATTACATATCTAGAAAAATCACTTTAGCTTTTCTCATCAACTCTTATCACCAATTCTCGACAAGCTCTCTCGAATATCCATCCTTACGTCGAGATCTTTAAAGATTTGGGTCAACCAGCAAATGGGAAGGAAGCTCTAAGCATTATTGCTCTACTCCGAAAGTTCGAAATTGACAGCGTTTCGACTTAATAATAACACCAGTGCGGTGTACAAGATAAGTAGAATTAAATTCACTGTAAATCCGGTATAAGTGCACCGAGTAAAGAAATATGCTACGCAAATATGAAATATGCACGGTGTGGAATATGCTACCGGCCACGTCGTTATGGATCACCAGGCGTGGCTTGGATAAAAGGCTACTGGTGCGAAAACTACCCTCCTACTATGTACCACCCTCCTTCTCGAATCAACTTTGAAATGTCTTTTACGTGTTTGTGTTGCAATATCAAGGAGTTCCGTCTTAGACAAACCGTCTTTGAAGCTCGCCTTGACGCTGACGATCATCTTATAGGGTATGGTTTATCTCTATATGGTATATCTTGATTATTTACATAATAAAGTTAGTTACAAATAAGGTGCTATGTTAACAAACACCACTACTCCTTAATTTTAAATTTAACGTTTCGTGCAGTGAATACACGTAAGAGTAAAAAACATCGTGCATGTTCTCTCTTCTATTCAAAGCACTCCGTAGTGGAACAAAGTATCTTACATTTAATTAAACCTAGTAATGTCAGCGCTGCCATATTTCATGTACATATTCAAAGAGGAGGCGAACGTTATTATTTTTGCTTTTATCTGTATCAGGTCCCGGCTGTCGCCATGGCGACGAGCTCGCCCGGGCGTCGCTCGGAGGCCAACGCGCACCAACTCATCTGTCTCTCACCCACACGCGCGCAGCCTCACCTGCCCGCTGCGAGCCGACCCACACCGACATTACACGCCTGTATGCACTTACAACAGTCTCCTGCATCCTGACGCATCCCACACCGAACCCTATTACCGTGCGAGACGATCACTTTTGTATCGGCTTCGCCGGCATCATACAGAGGCACACGGCGCGAGCTGCGGCCCGGGCATCGGGTCGGGATATGCTCGTTAAACACGGCTGCATCCGACTGTAAAGTAACTGCAACGGAAGTGAACTAGTCACCTTAGAGATTGCTCGGAGCCTCGAGCACGGAATTTCAGTCGGCTTTAGCTTTTACCTTCACCGGTTTTGACAGAGTTTCGAAGCTTTCAGATGTGAAAATATCGTGAATGCCTTCACGATTCGTCGCGTTTCATATTACCGGAGTGTATGGCGAATAATTATGCAGGTTCGTAGAAGTTTTCTTCCTTTTGCTCACTACCGTGTATTTATTATGAAATGTTAAGATGATCGTTTCCAAACATTGGCACCGCTCCAGCTCACTTTTACGAGTACTTAAATCCGCGCGCGTTCGTCGGAACACATGTACGTTAAATCTGACCTTTATCCTCGTGACACAAGGTTGGTTGTTGTTCATCTTCAATAAATTGTGTGTCAGTATTTCACCCGCGAAGCCAGGACATCTCACAATGATTACCGTGTAATTTATGCTGCCATATAGTGTAACGTTATTTTATTCTTTGTGGCCTATGTTTTAACATGTTTTTATTTGGTGTGGCAACTGTTTTTAATTATTAATTTTGAAAAGATATTCCAAAAACATATCAAAACACTCATAGTCTAAGTAAATGCCTTATGATCGATAGAGTTAAACATCAGTGAGCGCCGATGGTAGTTAGATTGGTGACCGCTAATGGATAAAATTTAATTAAAAGAACAATAAGTACTACCCCATAAATTTCTCCTATGAAATGGAATAAACTTCAAAATATTATTATAAGACATAAATACAAAACGACATGACCTTGTAGACTGACTAAATGTTTCATTATCGGAGAGCCTGATTTCAGTAACATATAATAATGTTTGTATTGCCATACCTAAGGAGTTAAAATAAGGGATGAAAATAAAAAAGGTAAGCACTGTGAGTATTTTTGGTATTATTCAGCTTTCAGTTGGCAAATGATGAAACATATATTGTAACATCTCGGAAATATCAACCCCTGAAAGGTTAAATTAATAGAAAAAAGTTAATTTAAAAAACAAGTAAAGTTATGACATCGGGTCAACTGTTAGAGCTCATGAAAATAAATAACAATTCATAGTTTTAAGAAGGCTTATGTAGGCGCTTACTAGTAATTGATAAAGTTTGCTTCAAATTCTGCATTGATAGCTTTCAAAAAATCTTTCGATTTTTTGTAGTTTTAGCCAACACTTTCTGTCGGGAAGGATTACATTTGTAGTATCTTCATCCATTATCAGTTCCATATTTGATCTCACAGTCTATTTTTGGCTTTTGGGAAATTCTTTTCTTTCTTCGCTCTTCTTTTGACATTATGAAATAAATGAATCTCTCTAAACTCTATTGTTTCTTTTCTTTTCAAGATTGTATCTTGATAAGAAATTATTTATTTTTTTACGACCGTAGTTGAATGACATGCGCCAAGGCTTTTGGTTTTGTTTTTGACAAAGACAAATTCTGGAAAATATGCTGATATAAAACTGTTATATGACAGTTCTGCAAGAAACATATTTGAAACTAAATCACATGAAGAAGAATGATGAGAAGAACATGAAGAAGAAAATATAAGGTCACACTAACAAAATTCATGCGCTTATTATTTCAGACATTAATGCGTTGGATATCCTAAGGTGCCTTTTCTGTTAGAAATACTAGGAAATAATACACTCGAAAATTCGTGCAATATTGCTGCAATATAATTATCTTAAGATTTAGAGGAAATATCTACAACTCATCATAGTTGGAACTCACACATTTAATGTCCCGGACAAAGGACAAAAGTTTTCACGGTATCAGTGCACGCTCATCCGTCAAAAGGAATCTTCACTGATCAGAACACTGACCTACTCAACAACTTGAGGACCAATCACCACAACATTGATATATTTTGCACACCAGTTGCTGCAATTTAGAGCGCGGCAGGTGAATACATCCAAAGCTTGACTAAGTTCCTGTTCGTCTTGCTTATTTAGACATTAATTGAATTTAAATTGATAATAGATTGATCATGTTGGCGTACGGCAAGGTGACTTATTGTCTCCTCTTCTATTTAATAAAGGAGGTTGATGGTTTAATAAAGGAACTTGTCAAACGGGGAACTTTTGATAACTAATACCGCAATAGCAGAAACAAATGAGAAGCGTCAACGCATATTGGCAGATAGCTTCCGAATAATGTGTGCACTTTTAATGTATGTCGGACTTGTTAACGTATGAGTATTATATTTATGTTAATCTTTTAGCTATATTGTGGCATTTATGCGTTACGATGAAAAATGAAAATGTAGATAATGTATTTCGCAAACCATGCATAATATATATTTTGGATTTCTAGTCCCCACACTAGGACTCCCTGTGTCTTCTTGAATCACTCAAGAAAGAATAAAAGAGATATATATATTCAATATTAACTTAATCATAATCTTAAGCTAATACTGTTTGTATGTGTGTGATAATGATTAATAAATTTTTGTTTAGGCATTATTGTGAATTTTTTGATAAGTTAAAAAATATTGTAAAATATGTATTAATGTAGTTTCTCTTGTTATAGAGCAACACGTGTGAGTTTTATTTTTTTTAATTATACATATAAGTATGAAAGATATTTTATTATTTAATTATAATCCGAATAGAAAGAACGTAAATAGGTAACAAGAAGACAAGTCAGTTGTCAAAAGTGTACGAACTATCTAAATTTTTCCTGT
>DWPA01007340.1:0-10391 GCA_018251375.1 Calpodes ethlius | reverse complement strand
GATAACTGTCTACTAAAAATACAAAAAATATATATTATGTACCTGCCTAATTAAATAGTACTACTAGGATACATAAGTCGCATTATATTATATATACGTTAATACTACATTTCAAATATGTAACCTGTTGGGTACGTATGAGTATACGCATTGCCGTGTAGCCATTATTTTGAACGTGACGTCATGAAAGGTGTCCGACGGAATCTAAGATTGCCAATGAATGCTATAGAGCTGTAGTCTTGTGGACTTAGTATTAGTGATTTTGTAAAATCTCTTCAAATTCTATGTCAGAAAGAGGGCGTTACTTAGTTTGGTGGGTACAGAGCAAAAACCTTACGTCCATGTTGAATATCGCCAATATTAAACGAAGTGGTACAGAGTACATTTCATCAACATTTCAAAAGGTATTCGCGTAAATTGACCGAAACATTACCCGTCAATCATATGGCATTGTGTGGGCATGGTAATATTCTGTGATTGAAATATCAATTGACAATCTAGTTTCGATTTGGTTAACAATCTTATTGGACACATTATGACAACTTATAGTTAATTAGGAGTGTTCTAACAGATACTTAAAAATCTTTATCACTCATTTTAACCCCTTAATGGAAGATTTTAGGGAAACATTACATTTTTTTTTTTGTTATTTATAAGTACAAAGCTAAATATCAAATTTAATAGTGCGGTGCTTTAAAATTGGCAAAATTTCAAACAATTTCTTACCTCATTTTAAACTTCTGTATGAGTGGAAGATCAAAAGTGTTCTTCTAAATGACAAACTGAAAACAACCACTAAATTTTATCTTCATATGTCATGTAATTGTGGAAACTTCGTGATTAAATATTTTCGCTTTTATAACATTTTAGTTAATTTCGTATTATTAATTATAATTGTGCAAAATAACAGTATTTTTTATAATAATAATAATATATACTTCTTACATACAACACAAATAGAGAACACACATAACACAAATAACATTTACAGAAAACATTGTAATTTAGTCACTTGGCCCCGGCCCGTGCTAGGTTACTTAATACCATCCCAAAAGGATGAGTCCTAACTTAAAAGTTAGAATAGAAAATAGTACAGCACATGAGTTTATTTCTCCCATGATCCTATTACAGTGACACTGTTTAGAGGCAAATATGTCAGTGTTCGTTTTAACATGTGATAATAGATTGCGATAATAAGTTTTCACGCTAACTATTGTACGTTGTGGATTACATAAGTAGGACGACCCACATTGTTTGGTATGACAAGAAATGCCACGAAAAGGATAAAACATGAAAATCATGTCTGATTTTGAACTCTATTCAGATACTAAACTATATAGCTACCGATATCGGTATACTCAAGAAAACGTTGCATTTTTATGTGAGACTCCCGTCTCTGTACTGTTATTTATACATTGATAACTTTAACTCTTAAAAATTAACTTGTTACTGGCCTTTTAACCAACTCGTAACTTAACTTTACAACATTTCATTTCTGTATAATTGTAGTAGGTACTATAGTTGAAATTTGATGTAGATTAGTATCCATAACAAGATAGTGTCGTATTCAACTTCAGGTAAGCGTAGGTCAAGGGATAACAAAATAAGCAATTCTGGAAGTTGCGATAGTCTCGGAACAGTTTGCAGTTAGTGACGTGAGAGTTCATTTAACTTTCCAGCGATTCTCGACGCGCTCAATTTTGGTAAAAGCTTTGTGGCAAATGTTTTCTTAACTATAAAAACATTCCAAGTACTGTAAAATTTTCGTATCGTCATCACTACAACCCATCCCTGTCCCACTGCTGGGCTCGGGTCTCCTCACACGATGTGAGGGGTACATTATGGAGAACTCTACGGTATGCAGATTTCTTCACGATGTTTTTCTTCAATGAAACAAGTGATATTTAACGTTTAATATGCACATAACTTCTTAAAAATTAGGGGTGCGTGAAGAATTCGAACTCACGACCCCACGTTCGAGAAACCAACCACTATTTTTCGTATCTATCTATCTAAACTATCACTGCTTCTCGTATGCTATTATTATAAAAACCGATCAAATAGTTTTTAGTATTACAACATAGAGATTTCAAAATCTGGTGATTCGAACTTTCTATTTCTTATTATTATTATTATACATGTGAAAGTTTGTGACGATGTTTTTCGATCGTGAGGGGTAAGGGATAGTGGCACTGTAAGCTAGTTTGCCAACGCTTCAAAATACTTGTCAAGTTTATCTATAAATTTGATACTTATTGACGTTTATATACCAACCTAAAAGATATAAAACTGAATGATTCATAGGATACAAAACTCTTATGAGTTATCGTAAAACTTTAACACTATTAACAAGTTTTAGGTACACAGCTATTTAGAAAATCTTAACTTGAGATTCACATAACGTGTAAAGTGCTTACTCAGTAGACGTCTTCTGAATAATATTCAAAGTACTCGTACTCACGTTACCGCTAGCATAATATTGCCTGCTACACAACACGTAGAAGCTTAGAAATTCTTCATGATGTTATAACTTAAATACGGCTTGCATCGTATATTTTGAAAATGATAATATAATATAGTTCAAACGATACTTAACTATTAAGTATTGTTGAGAGTACGTACATAATATATCTCAGATAATGTTTTAAATAGTCCTTAGGTTGATTAGCATCAACCTGCCTAAAATTCTATTGCTTTTTACATATGTATGTATATATACTACTAAATTTAATTTCATTTAAGCATCTATATTATTATACTACTATAAAAATAAAATGTATAGAATATTAATTATTCCATAACATTTCCGAAAATTTGTATTAGACAACTATCATGACTAAATACGTAAATCCTAAATATTTATATGAAATTCTTTTAGGCACTATGACATTTTTGACTTCAATTTCAAGGGAATTCGATTCGAACTTTTTTACTATGGGGAAGGTTTTGATCACTTTAGTTAATTCTTTAGTTTTTTCTTCTCGGTGTGTTGTCTGTTATATTATAACTCCACAGTGTAGCCAAGACAAATATTCCATTAGTTCATATTTCTATAAAAATATCGAAGAGACTATAGGTGAAACAAAACAGCAATATATCAGCAGACGTGACAAGGGAAGTGTTAACAGAGGATCGTTCCGCGTGGATATTAGATATTAGTCAGATCCTGTCGCCCTCTCGCGGCAATAACTGAAACACTAATGTTTATACGGTACTCTGCGCAATTTTGTCGTATTCAAACTTTTGAAGTAAGAAGAATTTATTTACTTGCAGAACTATGTTTGAGAATTGTTAGGAGTGTGATAAATTTAATGTTTTCTTTTTATTAATATTACTATTTTGTTATCTGGATAGATACCACCCATTGTTAAGTTACCTGTAAGCGATTAATCGGATTCCAGCTTGACATTCAGTTTGTATTTCTTCTACCCATTTTTTTTACTCCACTCGCCCTCACTTCGCGTCGGAAAAATGTAGAACATTTCAACCTACTCAATTAGGTAATACAATGGTATTTCAACGAGACACAGTTATACTTAATTTCGTATTATTCGAAACAACAGTTAGTTTCGATATAACATACTATTTCCTTTTTAATGAATAAAATATTAGTCCCTGGATAACTAGGTTATACTCGATGTTTTTTTTAGTACATAATATTTTTTTGGAATTATATTTACTTATAAAAATGAAAATTACTTATTGATCGACTAGGTCGATTTCCCGACCAAGTTACTCTAACTTCGAAAACGATGGCGAAATTTAGCTTTGTATTCTAATGATATTGTGTGATATTGGTTTTTACTCAATGAAAACACGGTCAAAACGACATTTTGTGAAAATAAAATCTAGCTAGATCGATTTATCGCGCCCGGAACCGCCTAAATACAAATTTTCAAAAAAATCGTTGGAGCCGTTTCCGATATCGTTGAAATACGAGTATGCATAATTTTTTTTTCTGTCAAGATTAGATTTTTGCGAGCTTTAAACATATGACTTTCTATTTATTCACTTTTCCATACAAACTTTAATTCCATGTTGCAGATGAACCTTCACCTACGAAACTCTAAAATATAGGCTATATTTTAAGTTGACGGCTTATCAACTTATTGGTGAAAGTTCCGTAAATTCGAAACAGTCGTTCTGACATACATTCAGATAGGGCAGACGCTTCAATTTTATTTATAGGTTTTATTCATTTATTTTTATTTATATACAGATTATGCAATGACACTTTGATGCATCCTTGGATCTTTTGGATTTATTCGCTGCTCGTGTGTATTGTTGACAGTACAGGATGATACTTACAAATTGATTCTGGGAGGTTGTCCAACCAGCCAACACATAATCCTGATGTGAAGGGGTCACCATCGCCTATAAATCTTAAGCGACAAGCGTCAGCTAAGAAAAAAAGTATAAGACCTTTCGAAGAGTTTTATTACCAGCTGATTTCTCTAGAAATAAAAGAATCCTACGCATAACTCTTAAAGATATTTATTTCAACTATCTGAAGAATTTCAACGCAGAAATATAAAATAGCTCTGTGCAATAAATCTCTCAATGTCACACCGGAAGCGATAACAGGCAATCGTTCTACGTGTGTATTTGACAATGGTAGCCACAAAGCGCTCTCTCGACAATACGTAGATACGCATAGAAATATACACTATACAAGAATAATATTATTCAATATTGGAGAGAAAACTTGGTGAAAGATAATTTTAGGTAAGGTATTTATGTGGGCGTACAATATCATTGGTTCACTAGACAAATGTATCAGGCGTCGTTTGGTTTGTTAGTTTACATTTGCTTTGAGTTTTGGTCAAATGAGTAGGTATTTGGAATACTTTCAATTTAACCATTATATATTCATTCTAAATGCAAGATATGTAATCATTTACCTGCGCGACTAAATATTTTGAGGTTTTCCAGCTTAATGGGTTGAGTACTTTTATAAACTTACAGTTTGACAGTTTTAAGCTACAAATATAACAAGAAATTATTGATTATATGAAAAATTATGTTTTTAAATAGGAATTATATTTATTAGTTTGACATAATTACAACAAATTATGTATTTACTCCAATCACTATTGTCAGTTCGGTGACCGATGCCGCATCAGCACCGTCATCATTGCTGCGTCATGAAGAAGCTGCGGTTACGCCATGGTAATTCTCGACCGATCTAAAATGGTGGCTGCATTCCCTTAATTTTCAAGGTTACATAACTTATCCTAAAGCGAAGTACGCTGAAATGTGGTGTGTGCTATTAGCCTTAACCTATTTGAATGCATTGGTTTTTCTGACATCAGATTAAAGTATAATCCAAAACACATTAAACATCATAAAATATATTTATTTGCGAAGAAGCATCTGACCGATCACCCATCTTATGGTTCTTCTTCACGACCCATAACTGTCCAAGTGCTGGGCTGAGATGTACAGATCATAATCCACCACGCTGGAAAAGTATGGATTGGTAGACTACACACACCTTCAAGAACATTATGGAGAACAGGTGGGTAGGTATCCCTACAAGGTTTTCCTATGATTCTTGTATCTATTATGGTATTAAATTTCAACGATACCGAAATAATAAAATCCTTATAATATTAAGACTTGGATAATAATTGAACATTTTGTAAGTAATAAAGCGTTAATACGTTTTCTTAATATGAACCCTGAATACAAATGTTCTTTTAATACTGTCTAGACGCAATACATCACTTATGTTTGTTTGTTTTTTAAAAACGTAGCGTTAATGCTGTTAAGTTTGAAAATTTCATAAAGAAGGAATGAAAAAAAATCTTAAAATCAATTATTATGTTAATACCGTTCAAAGAATAATTAAATCAGAAAAGTCTCATATAATACATATTTTTAATATAGATATCGTAATAATTTTTGCTTAGTTCGAGGCATCGGTGACTAATATGAATTATTTTGAAAAATCCAGATATTGAATGAAGAATTGGATCACTAAGGTTTTACATTTTTCAAATCATTTTATATTATTTCGCTTCTCTTTAAACATTGTGTCGCGTTTAGTTATTTTATCGAAATCGAGAATAAATTTCCTATAATAACTAACAAGTCTAATAAATATTTTAGAATCTGCAGATATTTAAGTATCAGAAAATTTTTAAAAGCTGGTAATATGTTAGGGTTTGGGCTTATGCTTCACTATTATTTATATGTACTTCGTGAATATGTCATCTCTAATTTTAAACACTCCATTTGATTTGTCCATCTATATCTTAAACTTGAATTTACGCAGTTTTTGAAAACAGTTTTTTCAAATTAATCACGTGCTTCTGCAATTATAAGCTAAAACTATAACATCATCTAAGTAAACTAGTCTCAGAAAAAAGTGTTTTGAAGGTGTCCTATTACATTAACCATTATCCTCACCCTATTTACATATATATCTTACACTATATATTTTCAGAAATACAAGCTCTAAGGAAAAGTCAATATTCCTTGAATTCGACATAGGTATCCATTTTTTATTGCTTGTAAATATTTAATAGTATTCATGTCCAATTAACAGATTACAATCGCAATGTTGAAAGCATTAAATTAGGTTTTCTAAAACAAATTAATTTTCGGTTATTAGTTTTAACAAAGGTTACACAAAAACCAAGATTTTAAAACTACATGTTACGTATGACTACGACTACGACCAAAATAACCCAAACGTAAGAATTCTAAAACATTGTTATCACAGTTTTAAGAGTAAAGGACCCTCGCCTATCCTTTTCTAGTTTCCGACCCAAACGGCGGTTTTCCGTGTCGCTCTGCCTGTAATTGGCTCATATTATATGTAGTCGGGTATAATGTAATTAGATGTCTACTTATTATGAGGCGGTTTGTTTTACATGAATGCTGCGGTCTGTTTAGTGTTTGTGCTTTGTTTTGCTATAATTTACAATGAATATTACATTGTTACGATTTTAAGATTTTGAAAAATGTAATCCCTAGAGAGATTACGTGACTGCTTATTGTATCTTATGTTAAATATATTTCATTTTACCTTATAATTTAAGGGAAATTAAATTATTTTTATCATATGAAATTTACTAGGTCTTGTAATATAATTTGTATGTAGGATACCTAAATCATTTAATAAATTTTGAAACAAGGGTAAGGAGAAATAAATTTAAAAAATATAACTTCTGTCGAGATATCGTGCAACATATCAATAAATAAAGTTTATCGTAAGGAACACAAAAGATGTATTGAAGAATACGTACAAAAGCCCGTTCTACCTTTATGTCCTAAATTGCTAAGGTCAAAATTCTAATAAATAAGAAATATTATTCATTATTTGGTATTTATAATAAACCCTTTTCGAAACGGATACAATTAGACGACTTTGTTCCATTTCTGTGGTTTACGGGATGTGATACATATATATTAAAGGAATTATTACTGTGTTCGTCGTTGTATCAATCATTATTTTGTGTGTGTTACAAGTTAATTATCACTTGCTTCGGTGAAGGAAAACATCGTGATGTTATCTGTACACCCGAGTGTTCTCCTTATTGTACCAATCTGGTAATCTACCAATCTGGACTTGGCCAGCGTGGTGAACCAAGGCCTTTCCCCCTCACACTGTGTGAGAAGCCTCAAACCTAGCAGTGGAACATTTATGGGTAGTGATGATGATGATGATATGTAATTATATTCAAATAAAAAAGAACTGTGCACTAAATTTTCTTATCCAATATTTCCTCTATAAGACAACGTTCCTTATTTGTATATGTTGTTATTGATATAATATTCAATTGAACTAGTAATATGTATTACAATTGTATTATTTCAATGCAAAGATCGCTGCAATTGGTCCGACTTTCGCATTCCGTTTCTTGGAATACCTTTCGCAGTTTCGCTTGCGTACAGTTTTATAAGTAGGACGTAGCAATTTATGTGTGTGTGTGAGTGTGCGTATGTCTTTTTTTCCGCATTTTTTTATTTTTTTCCAGTAATTATGGGTTGATGGCTTAGATAATAATAATAATGATGTATTGGTAAACATTGAATTTGGGATAAGTGATAATACACACAATACAGAATGTGAGAACTTTAAATACACCAACATAATAGTTTTTACAGAAATTAAAATTGTGCATATAATAATACGTAAAACGGATTTACTCACAAATGTCATTACCCCGAAATAATAGTTTAAACTATTCAGCAAGGACGCTAGTAGCATTGTGAAAAACTTGTAGCAGAATCTCGATAGGAAGAATTCTCTAGAAGTTTGTAATGTTCTAACGGAGGTAATTGATTTTAATTCCGCTGGCAGTACGTTGAAACTCAGTCGAGCGTTAATGAAAAATAATTTTCCCATTTGAAGTTGTAAGTTAAAGAGTGGAAGCGGAGATTTGTAGGGTTAGCACAAATACCTAACTTTCAAATCTACGCTGTTATCGAATCGTATTTCATAAAATAATGTTATTGAATATAAATCTTTCTGGCATATAACAATAAGATTTAGTTGCAATGAAGCAAAAACAGATGTATCATTAATTAGCGTTCTTTTCCAGACAACCTTTCGTTAATTTGGAAATGGATGCATATAAAGGGAATTGGTAGGGTTTAGTACTAACAGTTATTATAAACGTATAATTTATAAATAAAATCATTCGCAAATAGTCGTCAAAGTCAGTCAAGAAGCGAAAAATATAGAAGTAAGATAATTAATAAGAATGAGAGTGTAAAGATCTTTTATAAAATATTGAAAAGAATACAGCTAAGAAATAAAATAAATAAGAGTTACTAATAAGAATATTTAAATACAATAAAAAGTCAATATCAGAGTACATTTCTTTGTACAAAACTTTGTTTTCACGCCAAGTACGGTTATAAATTTTAAGTCGCTTATCTTTCTGTAGCAACTTTTCGATACTGCGATTGTTTCTCTATAAGAGATGGCACCACTATATTCCTAAATGATGCTATTGCAGTTGTCTATATTACTCGTATGTATACGAGTTCGGATATTGCCTAACCCTAACACAATGGCTTCTCAGACATGAAAGGGGAAAGCGGAAGGCCGTAAAATAATTATGTTAAAGTACAGGAATATTACACTAATTTGATTGTTATTCTGTAAATATTGGCGTATTCTTCATAAGTAAATATTTACAAAGTTGCAACTGTGAACAAAAGACACGGGAAATTGTATTTTGCCATAGAGATTTTTTTAATAATCTTTATTTTTGTGTACCTTACTAGTATATCACTATTTGCGCGGTAGGCATAAAATATAGGTATTACTATTAAAAATATGTATTTTATATTTGCTTCTATTACAATTTTACGACAATTTAAAGTATATATGTATACATGGTGGATAAAAGTTTAAAAGTATGTTAACAAACATAAATTTAATAACAACAATTTTTACAAATATATAAAAAACTACAGAAGAAGTAAATATATATGTATTTTAAATTGATCATATTAATTCAAAATTGATTTGTGAATATAAAATACAACTCATTTACGACTGTGTTTAGTGCTAGCCCTATTGACTCTAGCGTGCAGCTTTGAAATAATGTCCATTAAGAATTCCCTTTAGCTATGGATTTAATAGACTTGTAAATGAACTGCCCACCTAATTTGCTACTTTTTGAATTAATCCCTGTTAACTATTTATGCTTGAATAGTTTTCAGTACACGTTTTATAATTTTACTTTCTGAGTTTCACCAGCTGCAGTCTGAATTAGCATTATCAGTATTTCTGCATTTTAAGTAACTTCATATGTATAACTGCATTAGTTCAAGCACAAACCTACATGTCTCTTAATAACACAAAAATAAAACAGAAGATAGAACAAACATGACAAAAAAATCCAATGGAATATAAACCCGTTAACAAATAATGTAAATACAAGGATAATATTTTTTTACATGCTATAACAGTTCTAGTAAGTTGGATTCAAAAACAAAATAGAAAAAGTCAATGATTGCGCTGCAGTCAATAAAAACGTTTATTCTGAAATTTGAATATTTGGAATCCAGTACAAAAATTGAAAAGAGGAGAGAGAACAGTTTTTGTTTAAATCACAATGGATTGTTTCGGCTGTCCTAAACATTTTTCGTTGAAATTTTACTTCGAAAAGTTTGAATTTCGAAGTTATAAAACAAAGGACTCTCAAATCTTTTACATGTCGTTAAAATATAGGTACGAGAGTATAGATATTTTGTTTGCAGAGTTGCTCGTAGTCGTAGACTTTTAAAAATATCGCAAATATTTTTGTCGTAAAAGAAGTTTCTATTATAAATAAAGAAGTTATGTTCATGTATTTAATAACAGTAAAATATCCATCAATCCGCCTTTGAATGTCCACTGCTGGACATAGGACTCCGATAATTTACAC
>DWPA01007339.1:0-10391 GCA_018251375.1 Calpodes ethlius | reverse complement strand
ACACCACACATCACACTTAAACAAGTTACTTTGCTACCAAAGAAAAACAGCAACTACTAGGCACTAATAAAAAAAACTCGAACAAATCTACATAAAACATTACTAAGAAATTACAACTAATAGGTTGTCAAGAAAATTCGTGTCGATTTTCAGTAGATAGCGCATGATACCCAACTGATTATATCATAACTATTGAAAACAAATGACATGTGTACACTGTACATATTCTAAAAGAGATAGCTTCAGCAATATTTGGAACAAAATTTGGTTGCGATTCGTTAATTTCGTCAATATTTGCATGAGATGCGTTTTAATTGTCGTATTTTACTCGGCACATTTTGTTCGGCACGAACTTTTCGTACAACCCAATATAATATATCTACTAAAGCGTAATATTAGAAGCGTAGTTTGAACAAACGTTAGGACTAACGTTAACAAACAATAGGAACTAACTCGACTCACCTCTGTCTAGAAGACGTAGAGGTTCTCCGCTTGCGGCGAGCGCCCGGTGACCCCGAACTACGGGAGCTGGAATTTGAACAGCTGTGGGCTCATGGGACGCCGGGAGGGGATTCACGCACGCACACACGCGCACACCGCCGTGGACACACGATCAGTACGCATGTGAGCACGGGCACCTCAAAGCACCGGGACCGATTCGTACGCACGCGACAAATCAAACGAGTAGGGTGAACGAATTTCATGTATAAATCGGTTACCTAAAGCTGGCACGTTCACAGTACTCACCAATGCAATTTCATCATACAAAATTTTGTTGCAAATTCAATTTACATCTAATGAGGATTTTTTACGGTTGACTTTGTCGGACGGACGTTCAAAGGAAACGTCACGATTCTATAACAGTAAAAACAAAACAATGAAAATCTCTGTCACACTCAAAAATTTATCTACGTTCGAGAGTCATCGATGTTTCGTGCTGGGTTTTCAGCAAAACATCACCTGTTGTTATTTCACAGACGCTAAACAAACTCAATACGCAAAAGTATTGTACGTGCCAGCTTTGTTAATCGAACTATGATCTCTAGCAATCTTTAAGGCCTTTCTGATCTAAGCACTCATACGCAGTACTACGTACTAGCGTCGAACGGCCAGAACGGCATGACGGCGTATATTCTTGAATTTTGATATGCACCGTATTTTCATTAAGAAAAGAAGAGGCCAAAAAAATATGCGAGCATTATATTTAAGCGAGCGAGAGTCACCGTACGCGTTGCGCACGTGATCACGTACACGTGTCCGAGACGAGCGTCGTGTCGCGTTCGATGCGCACGTCCGTCGTCGATCAAACACTCACATTCGTCCAAAGCCAGTAGCGAATCCCAGTGATGATTAACAGTAATCGCATGCATTTGTTAATGAAGAGCGGAGAGATGAGATACAGTCGACAAGGAACACCGAAACGCCACGAAGATAAATAATGAAAGCAGAAACGCGATGGTCGGGGCGGGGACGAAGCAACGGGGAAAATAATATTAAAGTCATGGGATAAGATTTAATTGTTTAGTTGATCGTTTTACATTATTGTTTAATGTTAATATATGGTATTGGTTATTAATATTATAATTTGGATGAATGAATTGTTATTAAGAAAAGGAACACTTCAAAATCTCAGTTGATATTCGGTTCTTTAGTATAACTTTTTAAATAAACCAAAGCAGTACAATTTGATGAAAAATAACAAAAATCATTAAGAAACAATGCCAAGCCTGGAAATACAATGGAATGCGAAAACCTATAAAATCAGATCATTTAATAAAAATAATATTTCATAAAATTATTTAATTATATTAGCAACATCGCTATTAAAAATAAAGTGACGTACTCTAGTGACGTATTTAAATAAATAATACATAGTTTACACATTAAATATATATGCGTTTAAAGCGGCAGTTTAATATGATATGTATTTCTACCTAAAAGCTAAAGTTACGAGTTATTTAAATAGCACCGGTTAGAACGATTGAGCCATGAGCCATGTCGTTGGAGTGGGTACCTTGATGATGTGTAGGAGTCATCAGATGAGGGCGGTCTGCGGCGGCGCGCGGCCGGCTCCGCCCGCATCCAGGGATCCGCCCATTCGTCGCCGCGAGCCTCGCGCGTTCTGCCCTCACCCCCTCGCCCTTCACGACCCTCCCGCCCCTCACGCCCTTCTCGCCCCTCGCGGCCTTCCCGACCCTCACGACGCTCCACCTCTGCTCGCTGTACGATTACCTCGCGCGATGACCGCACTCGTCTCTGTGCAATAGTTTAAGTCATATTTTAGCATATAAATAAACAGTTTCATGGCCTCGCGGCTTTTATTGATCCAAAGTGATCAACAGAGTAAGCATAGAAGGCGCGGTCGGTAGTTGTAAGGGGAGGTAAAGTTATTGGTCTCTATTCTTATAATTAAATGGCAGTCATGGATAAAAAATCTTTCAACACTTGATTTAGCCCCTGACCCCTGCATAAACCCGCACTGGAGGTGCATGGTGGAGTGTGAACTAGATCTCCTCAGCTGTGAGGAGTGACTCGAACCCTTCAGTGGGCCATTAATGGGTTGAGGCCAAATAAACAGCTTCGATGCATGAACTACCCGATCGGAGAGTACATATATCTACTTGTTCCCAATATTAAGAGAAGTTCGTAAACTTAATCCATAATTATTCATAATAGTATGACTATCAGGTACTCATATCTTTGGCTCAAATGTTATCAAGTAATAAATATCCAATAATAAAGTATAAATAATCATGGTGTTGCACGTAAAAGTTTCGTAATTATAGTAAACTAAATCTAACATGTTTAATATTACTAACTAATAAACAAAACTAAATATAACAAAGGTAATTAAGTGATACTCAAACAAATGACAACAACCAATTAATTATAAACTAGTCATACCGGCATAGCGTTTATCTCGTTGGGCTCCTCAATAGGATTCCACATGGAATGCTTGCATGGAAAATACAGTGACACAACATTAAACATCTACTTGAATCAGTAGCGATCGAACAGTATGAAGTGAATACTAGTAAATGTACGAAATAATCAGTTACTAGTAATAAAAAGTAAGAAAGAATAGTAGTAAATGTACGAAATAATCAGTTACTAGTAGTACAAAGTAGGAGACTAGTAGTTTATGTACGAAATAATCACTCACTTGTAAATGTACGAAACATTTAGCTGCTTTAAATGTTAAATGGTGCAGTAACTTGTGACAATAACAATAATTACTCTATACTACTATTCGTCAAAATATGAACTATATTAGTGAGTGACGTTTTAAAATGTGTGTTTCTAAAGTGTGCATATGTTATTATTTCCAACACAGTTCTACCAAAATGTTACCCCAATATTACAACTATTGGCGATGATTACATAGCAAAATAGTATCTAAAATAGAGTAGCAACGCAAATGAGAAAAAAGTATGATAGAATACGATATATAGAACAAAATGTTGACAGACATATAGTAATAAACTTAAAAAAAAATAGAAACACGTTTTTATCAATAGTACTACACTAAAGAAGAACCTCGTGTCAATGAAAATCAAAACAAAGTCAAGCTTTGTAACAGTTGAAGAGTTTCACCGTTCACGTCATAATTTCTTCATCTAACCCTTGTAATTAAATCGAAACTATAAAATATGTATGTTATATTGTCCCGAAAAGTCTATGTAAGTGCAAAGATTCATAAGTTTTTTTATAGGTAGCGCGTGAAAGCTTACTGAATATATCACAATTATTATTCAAAAATCCGATCAACCTAATAATTAAGAGAAAATACAAAGTCTCACCTTGTGGTACGCCAAATCGTCAGGATGTGGCGCGCGCTCGTCGTAGTGAACGGGACGTTCGTACATGCGCTCACGTTCGTAACGTTCACGCTCGTAGTACCGCTCACGTTCGTCCATGGGCGGACGAACGAACCGCCCACGGGGCATCGGTCCGTATGACCTGAGTGATTATATTATTAGTATTCATGTACATGCAATAAAACGTAAGTTTTGACGACGCGTGCGTCATTATGGTTACCATTCTGGACCGCCATTTAAGGGACAGGTTCAATTTCTAGGGGAGCAGCAATTTAAAAGCCATTCAATTTCTGTTAACGATCTGTGTGTGTGTATTTGTATTTGTGTGTTGTCCATGGCAACCATATACAGGGAATTTTAATATGAGTTTGTAGTGTTATAAAAAGTTCAGTCTTTTCGCAACACCTTCACTCACCGATATGGGTCAGGCTCGCGCACGGGAGGTGCTAGGTCGTGGCGCGGGGGCGAAGCGCCCACTGCGGCGGCCGCATACGCCAGCTCCGCGTCCGGATCGTGGACCACGCCGCCGACCGATAGATGTAACTTCTTCTCTTCAAAGTCTATATCTTGCTCCTTGCGCTTATTCGCTATGCGCAGCATCTGAAATACGTTTTTTTTTTTAACTTAATTGATTTGTGGACTTTCACACTTAGTATCTATATCATATAATCAATACTGGATGTTTATTGAATACTAACGAGTTTTTTATTAAATACATTCTGCTTACGCCTTTGCTATTATTAGTACTATACCACTTCAAAATTGCCGTAATAAAACTTATTTTACATATACATAGTTAACGGAAGAATGAACATGTCCGCCAATCAAAAATACAATATATTCATAACGCACAAAGATATTATGTACAATTTTATTAATATAATTTATAATACTAATTTTAAAATTATGTTGATTGCAAGTCATATGTCCAAATCCGTCTTGTTTGCGAACAAACTATTATTTAATTTATAATTAGTTGACCTCTTTAGCTGTCCTGAGGCCCCGTTCCCACGGCGATTCAGGTGGCGCGGCGTCGCGCGGCGGCGGGTAGCTGGCTGCGGGCGGCACGCCGCGAACTACGTCGAACATGTTGTAATTGCCCTTATCTGTCACGCCTGGATGCAGGAATCTGTTCGAACGTATATAGTTATAAAAGGGTTAACTAAAAATAAAGGCCGTTACACACTATGCCAGCGACTCTGCCGATGTACTTCTACCGTTCCGAATATCCGACGGCACATGCCACAGAATCCGACTAAAAGTCGAATAGGACGAAAACGTATAAATGACCGCAAGACATTTTCATTCCAATGTCAGAAACGATGTAACCCGCATGACCCGCTGAACTTACCCACCGGTCATATAGTAATTATAGTCGTTAATACAAGTTATAATAATTTAAGCAATACCTGCAACTAACCCCCCACGTACAAGCCCCTCGCGAGAAGAACCGACACACCGGCCGGGGCTCGCTCTCCTCCGGCCGCCGCTCCGCCTCGTCCGACACCTCGCCCTCCTCCAGTGACGAGCCCCGCGACCGTTTACCCGGTTTCACATCCTCTGGAAATCCCATTACACGAACGAACTTAAGTAATTAATTTACCAAATACAATATGTATATACTACAATATTATTGAATTTATAGAAAGTAATAAATAAAATTAACAGTTGCATCACAAATAATAAATGGATCAATATTATTATTTCATAAAAACTACTAAACAATATGTATTTTTTTTTTATAAAAAATATAATTGAATACTGCAAGAGAATGAGGCTATTTGACAGTACAAAAAATAATATGTTAATTATTATTTATAATATGTTACTATTAGTTATCTTTATATATTACCAGTTGAAATGAAGTTTGAAAGTAAAGTAAGATGAGTATAATTATAAACTTATAAGACATTAAAAAAATAACACAATTTTAATCATTGCTCACATGACAGAAAAATCTGGATTGGTTGGGTCTGCAATGACGTCACATTTCGATTATGATATAAGGATTTGAATTTCATGCCATATGAGTTTGCCTAACTACTGCCCTCTTAAGTCCCAAATAGATTTATTCTGTTTGAGATGAGCCCTTGAAAGCCAGTTCTATTTTTTCTTCTTACTTGATTTTTGGCTGGTAACGGATTACTAATACTTCTACTATGGTTAGTTACTAACGACTATGAGAGACAATGAGCATTTACAGTAAATAATTTTATAAAGTGGCTGCAGTCCTAAGACTTAGATTAAAAAAATATTATTGGATTTTGTACAAGAAAATGATAACCATTTCTATTAACGTTTTGGGGCACTAAACACAAATTTAATTACATTAATCAATGTTACAATTTCACAACAATCATAACACGTTACCTAATGCATATATGACTTGACCTTAACATTGTTTATGACGTCACACTTCAGTGCAACACCATGTTGCTCAAAATGAATTGTCTATGTAAATTAATTGGATAAATACGAAACAAATTTAAAAATATATATTTTTTTGGGTGTCTTGGCTACTAATAAATAATGTAAGGTAGTTTTTAAAAGCTCGTCAAATAGCCCAATAATGTAACTCTAGTTTACCTTTATCTGGCTGAGTCTCCGTGTCACCAAGAGATTCCTTGGACTTATTTGGTTCTATACATTCTCCTTCCTCTGCTTCAAAGTCCAATTGTTCCTCTCCATCTTCTGTATTACTGGTCTTTTCCTGAGGTACCTAATAATAATAAAAAAAATAAGGTTTTAAATTTTGAATATAAATTATAGTTCACAAATAAGAGAGAGTGACTGGAAACTCTTTTTTATTAAAAAATAAATAAACATTTTGGTACATACTTTTTCTAATTTAGGTGTATCTACTTTAGGAGCTTCTGATTTCGGTGAAGATGGTGCACTAAGTTCATTGTCACCATTTACTTTAATTTCTTGCTTATTGTCTGGCGATGCAGGCTGTGATTTTGGCTGGAAAAAAATACCTGTTATTTAACACAATAGAACAAACAACTCCACCTATACATTGATCTTATCATATTATGTCATGTAATAAGAATGTCATAAAAAAAGATGATGTTAACACTAAATAGCAATTACATTCAGAGAACCTTTGATGCAGTTATTAGAAACAAATTTGTCCAGTTCCTCTGAGAAATCTCTTATATGTAAAAATGAATGTTTGTCTGTATGTCCTTTATAGAATCGTAAACAATACATTTAATCATGTGACAATCTTTAGCAAAGTTGTTATGTATGCGCCTACAAAGTTTTCTAAGTTGGTACAACCAATTTTCGACAGGTGGCAACTGTCATTCCAATTAACTTCATATTGGCGTAGCAACGCGCTCAGGGTTCAGCTAGTCCTAAATAAATACTCGTACTGAATTCTTAATAAGTTAATCAAATAATTATGACCAGAAATCTGTTTTGTTATGAAAATACAAACCTTTGTATCCTTGCCTGTGTCCTCATGACTCATTGAATCTAAATCTGATACATCAGAAAGATCTTCGTGACTGATATTGTTATCCTTCCCGCTGTGATGATCACTTGTCCTTGATTTGCTTCTAGATTTATTGTCTTCTTGATCTGACTCCATTTCGCCTAAGAACATTTCGCATTACACACAAAAATATATTTGGAACCCAATTGCAACCTTTATATAACTTTTTTTTAATCAATCCTTTATGGCAGTACAAAAATCATTGCTGCTGTGCCCAACCTACTAATAATTCATCAACCTTCTAAATCTAAAGGCAATGGATATAACAATTTAAGAAAATCAAATACAATATAATTTAATTTTTCATGCAGTCTGATATTTTATCTCATATATTATTAAGTCTCATTGTTATGTCATTTGCAAAAGAATTTTGGATTCATACTGCGAGATACTAAAAGTATTTAAAGAAGTAACATTTTGTCTACCATGAGTATGCTTTTATATCCTTATAATATTATAATCTTATTGTACAACATCAGAATACTGAGGACAATGAATACCTTCTGAAATTTCCTCAGTTGCTGGATCTTTTGTACTAGTCCTTTTGTTATAAGATGAACTTCTGCTAGACTGACTAGACTCAGACCTGCTACGGGTTCGACTAGGTATTGGTACCATCTTTTGTTCTGCTTTAGTATGTCTCCTCCAGTTCCCTTTAGGACTCCACTCATTTTTCTTAGATGGTGAGGAATGTGATGAGATTCGATCGGGCGAGGGACTTGAGGACGGTGATCTCAATTCAGGATTTCTTGTGTTAGCAGTTATTTGTGAGTCTGGAGAAACTGGCTGAGACCGAGATGTAGGAGATCCAAGGCCAGATTTTATTAAGCCGTTAGGTGTTGGAGGTGAAGCAGAACTTGGACCTGAATGTGCTCTCGAGTAGGAGGCGCGCCGGTGACCTGATTCAGGAGAACCTGGTGAACCAATGTGTGAATCTATTTCACTTGGTGATTTAGGTCCCTCGGGTGACTTAGGCCCTACTGGGGAGAGAGGCATGGAATTGTCAGGGGAATTAATATCAGAGGGGGCACCACCACTCATGTCATTTGGTGAACGCGGTGGTTTAGCAAATGATCTATGAGAAGACTGAGATCTGGATTCAGGAGATGGTGACCTTTGCCTATCTGACTTGGGAGATGGAGGGGATCCCGGGGGGGAGTGTGGTGGGGATTTTGGATCTTTCTTTGAACTATCTGAAGAAGAACTCCTTCGACTTCTAGAAGTAGAGCTGCTGCTACTTGTTGTTGATTGAGCATCTCCATTAGCATCGCGTGAATCTTCCGAATCCATTCCTGAGGACAGATGCCGTGGTCTTATGAAACAATTATCAAATTTTTATAACAACCCAACCCAAACAAGCTTTGTTTAGTAGAAAGAAAAACCAAATCATAAAATTGTACTGCATAAATTCAACTGTTTATATAAACTTCGAAATATTTGTTACATTTTATTTACGATAACAGGTTATGGTTTATAATATTGGTACCTAGGTCTATTACATAATGCAAAGTTCTTTTAAAGGCCTAAAGCTCCTCAATAATGTCTACACTAAGACTTTTAGCGTAAACTTAATGATCATTATCCTAACAAGAAATAATGGAAGCGTGGCATTTAGTATAAGTCAAACAGCACATACTGATAAAAACAAATTTGAGTCATTGTGATTTTACATAGAAGTCCAATGTTTTGTTCAAAGAACGAGATTTTTTGTATTGTACTACGTTCTGATGTATATTGAAGACACATCCAGCCTTACCTTCAAGATGACGCCTCGACGCCAGAATCGGTGGCACTTTAAAGCACTTTTCATTTTTAAAGACTTTTCAACTTTTAACTCACAACACAATCGAAACTCGGGTCTGTCACATTTACTTGTGATCAACTTCAACTTCCTAATGAACGATAAACTGACGAAAACTTAACTGAACGAATCGACACTACTTCAACATGGCTGTGATACAGGAAGAAACATATATAAAACATAAGAAATAATCACTTTTTGTAACTTCCGTGGGGTTAACTTACGCCCTTACCTTTAATGGGATGGATTAGTCGGTTAAATTCTTGAAGTAATTAATAAATTAAGTCTAAGTAATCTTCGATTTGCGCCGCAACAAGCCTGTTCAATGTTTCAGTGCAGATGTCAAATTGCATTACTCTTTGTGTTGTGTCAAACACAGACTATATCTATTTACACACCATCACAGACTAAATAGAAATCTAAAGATAATCACATTAACACAGATGTAATTTTATGTTATAATTTTAATTTTATACTATATGTCTGTGGGCGCACTGGGCACAATATGTCACCGCTACAAAATGATTTTTGCTGAGTCAATTTGGATCGGGTACGGAGAGCAATAAATAGTCGTACCATAAATAACTTAGGAGTACATATATATATTGTAAATCGTTATCATATATTTTTAAATACCGATAAACTGGAGTGCATAGCAAATATGGGATATCATAAAAAATATTATACGGTTATTTTAGTGATCTCTTTCGAATAAAAAATATTTTTCATCGTTTTCAATCTTGATGATGAAAATTGTATTCCAGTTGTAAATAGTTATAAAAATATAATAATATTCAATTGTATTATTTTTTTTATTTATCTATTTTATTAATTCAATGTTAATGAAAATAAAGCCTTAAGCATTGCTATGCTCTATGGCCTTAAGCTATGAATCGTTTAACAAATTTTTAGCTTAACTGTGGTGCTTTGCACATCTGTGACAATAGCATTCCAAAAATATTTTGCCTCTGCAAGAAATTGTGCCTGGTGCGCGCACATCCTGTAAACGATTCATATATGAGTTTCTTTCGTTATTAAGCTGGTAGAGTCGAAATAAGTAGGTACTTTAAAATTTTGAAAATCATCTTATCTGCATTTGCTTATCCGTGATATTAATTAAGAAATCGTTTGTGCTGTTGACATAATTAAATAAATTATGCATTTTGTAAAACTTAGGTCTTTTAAATACCCCTATCTAAAAGTAGCTCATATTTATATATATTTATTGCACCTCTTGGAACTGTGCGGATTTTTTGAATTGAATGCTCATCTG
>DWPA01007338.1:0-10391 GCA_018251375.1 Calpodes ethlius | reverse complement strand
AATTCCAAAGTTTTAGGGCTGTGCTTTTGTGGCTACATCAACATCTTTTTATATATTGTTCATTCTTACAGATTGCGTTCCAGTGCCAACCTATTTAAAAGAAGGTAGCTACTGATATTAGCAATTATATTTTTTATTTCAAAGGTTTTTTTTTATCATTTTTTTGCACCATTATTCAAAACGAAACATAAGTGAGATAATAAAAACTCAAATACTGCAAATAAAAACATAAAAGGCTTTTGATTTCCCGAGTTTCCTGTTAGGGTAGTCAATTACAAATTATGGGTAACATTTGATCAAACGATAAAGTGCCGAAATATCTTTTGAAGTTAAATAAAGTCGACAACAGAATTTAAATTATGGAACCATAAATTTCAGATATTAGCAGAGCAGTAGTTACGGAATGAATGATAAAATAATTGTTCGGCGTTATAAACTTGGGACCACGAACTAAGGACGTTTAAGAGCTCCAGAACCGTAACCGAAAATATCACATATCTGAAATAAAAACCTATCCGAAACTGTAACCGAACGCGATAAGTTTCGAATAATTTCGGATTTTCGTTTATTATAATTTTATGTTTGTCTTATGATTCGGTTATATACTTTAAGAGTAGATGAGTCATTGTAATAATCACCTTTAAGCTTTTAAATACCAATGCCAATAGTATTTTAATAGAGTGAAGTGGTTACTTTGTTTTGTTAAAGGAAAATATTAATTATTTATTTAACTGTTTTCTAAATAGTCTAATATCCGTAACTAAAACTATCCAGGACAATCGGATATTTCGAAATATTTCCCTATCCGTAACCGAGAGCAGTCAAATATAATTCACATAAATATACTCATATTCGGAAACGAAATTTCATATCCATAATAACCCTGCCAAAAACCAACGATATTTCAGTGTTTATGTCCCTTTTTTGTCCCTTTCGAGTATCCTGGACACTTTATGATTTAAGCTGTATGTGGAGTTTATTTGGCGTGTTTCTGCTCTCCAGGAAGCCATTACTTTCACGTGCAACGATAAACAAGCGACTTCGTAAACTCTTTAACATAAACACAATTTTTATTTACATTCGCCTTTATTTGCTTGCCCAACTGGGCTTGCTTGTGATACGTATGTTTTTGGAGCCAAATTGGATTCTCAAGCTTTTTAGATCTTACAAATGAAGATGTTATAAAAGAAAGAATTGTGTAGCGGGATTATTATATAAGTAGCTATCAGCTTTCTTAGTATTTCCCTTCATAAAGACAACAGATGTCCAAGAAAACGATGACCACCAAAAACCATTCTTGAGGTAACTAAACTTATCAATTGCCAGTTATTTTTGAAGGTAAATCACGTATGGACAAGGTGTTTATGTCATTTTTATGTTATTTTAATGCCATTTTTCAATGCCATTATGCCAAAATTTCCTCCAAGTACTATCATTTCAGCAGATTAGCGGTCTAGCAGTAAAAAGCGTTTCTCTTTGTCGAGAAAATTTGATCCATACTCAACTACAGTGCAACAGAGTAGAATGACGAGGAATGGTCAAAATTAAGTTTTGAAAGTCTTTATACTGACCAATTCATATTCCAACATAGAAAACCGTCTGATGGCAACTTAGTGCTAACGTGATCGTCATATATTTTACGTGCTTATAGAAGCACAGAAGCGCTAACAAAATCAGGCTATCAACTGTATCAGGTCATCAAATGTAATAACTGTATCACAGACTGTGCTTAGTCCGAACAATTATAGAGGTACATATACACTGTCGTTAATTCGATTATAAAATAATCAGAATCGGTCCACTAGTTTCGGAGATATGATGCCGCAAACAAACACACAGTCACACAAACACGGATACCAACACCGCTCATTTTCGTTGGGGGTTAATTAACAGATAATCATGATTCTTAACTTCTCACACATGTAAGATTTACCTATTCTCTATTAGTTCTCTATATTCAAGGAACTAACAGCACCGGTGTTATTAGCTTCAAGTTTCGCATTGTACTAACCCTGGAAGTTCAGCCAGCTCGATGAAGTCTCGAAGCGCCTGGCCAAGTAACACAACTTGCAAACTATATTAATTTACTACTTACTACCCTGGCTTAATATTAATAACTAACGTAATTTGCCTTTGATGCCGCTTGCTCTTGTTATAATGTTCACGACAACTAGTGAAGCTCAAACACACTTGTCTTTAGAGTTAGTGTTATTTAAATGATAAAGACGAGCGTTGAACAAACAGTTCCGTAACGCCTGGTCTCATTTTCATGTTGAAGTGGTTTGTTTAACTAAAATTCATCATAACTTTTCCTGCACTTTTAAGTCATTTTACATTTACCGAATGCCTCTACTCTCCTAGTACCAATTCTCGGTAAGAGAATGTGCATTCGATACAATTATTAGATTAGATTTGATTGAAAGGCAATTAACTTTTCTGTTTCTCACAATCACACAATATATTAGAACAGAATTATAATCATTTAAGTATTTCTATATTTACCGTATTGATATCTATATTTTATTGTTTTAATTTAATATTAAAACAAAACATATAAAACAAACAACATATTTTTAGATTTAACTATGATTAGCATTGGCAAATATCACATTTTGTAGTCGGATAACATTAATAAAAACATCTTTTAAATTGATTATTTTATCATTAACGTATAAATTTATATTTAACGTGTAAATTTAATTATTGTTGTTATTTGTTACTATTGCTGAAGTTCGTTTACCTTACCAACGTAGTTATAACATCCTTAAAGAGTAACAAAAAAAATATTTTATAACAATTTAAACCAACCCTAGCGGATAATGCTATCGATCTGCCTTTCAACGAAGTAATTTCTATGATAACACTAATATGATCGTAATCGAGGCTGCGGGAGCGGACGTGCCGTGTTATCGACTATAGGCGATCAATGGTACTACAAATCTTACATTTTGCACATGGAAATTCACTTTATAGTCTTAAACAACTTCTTACTCAGTAGCGGCTTCGACACAAAGGGTTGCCGGCACACATCTTACCAAGATGATTTTATGTAACAAATAAACACTGATGTTTATGTTACACAGTTATATATCATAACAAGCTGTGCTGTGTTGTGTTATTTTGTTTTAGTTGAAGAAGTTAGTCCTTATTACATCAGGTATCTACCAATAAAAATCCCGTCAAATTCAGTCCAGCTTTATCAGAGATTAGCCAGAACAAACAGACAGACAAAAAATGTTGTTATGGATATTTCAATAGTACAAACATACACTTCGATTTTATTCATATGTTTAGATATCCGTCGCTGTTATCTGAAATATCCCGAGGATTCAATATCTACTGAATAGAAGAAAGATGTTAAGGAAACAAAATAATATTTAATTGTTTTGGCATGTTTGCTTTCCTTGTTCAAGTCAACCTTCGCAACTTGGATGGAATAACGAATAGGGCCTTGTTTCCTTATCTTGGAAGTCATTATACTGTGTACTCTTCGCTTAAATCCTAACGGTATTCATGAGTTTTGATGGTTTTCTTCCTGTTTATAGCTGTGAAGCAAACTCCAATTCTTTGTCTAGAAAATAGACGTATTTAAGTAGTAGAAAGATAGTCAATAAACGTATAACCACTTCTATTATAAACGAGGATGCCTTTGTAATGATTCTGATCGAGGGTGATCATTTACCGTCACGTACTCCGGCTACTCATTTTCCAGCTTTTACTTTATGAAAGAAAGAACATCCTTAATAAAAAACAAAACCTTCGCTGTAATACATTCAAGCCAGAAACCGTGTTTTATTTGACCTGATTGTCAAACCCGAAACTAAAATGTTAGCTTAGTGACACACTTGCGGATACGGCACAGGAAAACGTAGTTCTACCTCAATTGTTTCCACAACCCAAACTAAGGTTTGCGAAATTCCTACGAAGGGTCGAGCATGTGTTTGCAGTCTAAACATCTCGTGTTCGATGTTTGACAGCGGGTCTTGGATTTAGGTTCTACGATCGCTTAATTTACTCTAACGGTGAATGTTATGTTAGAGGATAAAATACTAAATCTTCAATGTCATTTAATATCTTTGCGACCCCTAAGATAAATTTTATATTATATACTTGCGACCCGATCCGAATTCGAATGAGTGTAACGTTGAGTTATATTTATCGTGAAACATAGTTTAAGTCCACGCCATACATATGAACAAAATTAGGTTAATACCTTAAATATGTAATAAAATGAATTTTCAATGTCCAAGTTTTATCCTTGGCGTAATTCTTATAGGATTTCTTCATATACCTGCATCAGCGTGAACAATAGACTATCAGCCACATAGTTCTCAATCCAGGGAGAATATGGGGATAAAAGCAGCTAATGTCGCCTCTGGATAATGTAATTTTTTAATGGAGAAAGGGTTAGGAAAATCATGTCAATAGTGTCACTGTTTACTTATTATGGACTACAAACTCCGGTTTGCAAGGGTAGAAAGATAAGGTATTTTATTTCGACGAATAGAAAGATCATTGTAGTATTTATTCTCAAATAACTTTCCGCCCGCGGCTTCGCCCGCTTGATCCCAAGCTATCAGATATGACTTTACGTCAATGAAATTTAAGTCATGCAAGGAAAGTTTTTCTTTTCAGTGTGGATAAAATACGTGGAAACCAAAAAGTTTACATATAAATTACTAAAGAATACTCATTATCTATACAAACATTCATACCTTATTGCACCCTTTTAAACCTTTATTTTTACAATAAAATGTACCGTAAATTCGTCTCCTGGTTTTAAGATTCCCCCCACAAATTTTCAGCCAAATCGATTTAGCCGTTCATGTGTTATACATAGTGTAACTAACACGACTTTCTTTTATATTTTATAGATAACTACTCTGTATTGGTTGGGTAAGATAATTTCATTTATGGAAACGTAAGCCAATAAAGCTAGTTTTAGCTTTTAGACGTAACTTTATTCGTTAGTTTCGACCCGAGACAGACCAACATTGCCCATGAATAAAAGATTATTTTCTTAGGTCAATCCTAACCAAATTAAAGGTCTAGCCCTAGGACTGATTAATTGTTTACGCAAAAGATATTTTCACCGAAAATTTAAGTTGGATGTCTGGAATTGGAAAAATCAATAGACTATTTGTATCTTAGTAATTTGATGGTCACTATTAAATTGTCTCTCTATACTTCTAAAACTTAGATAAGTACCAGTATACCAGTAAGATACCAGTTTCCATACATATTTTAGTATTACTGCAGAAATGTAGATTTTACAAAAAAATACAATGCAACACAATAATTTACTACACACTAATTAACAGAACGCTTCTCGGACTATCGGACAAGCTATTTATTCCAGACAATCTAGGAGAAAGAAAGTGGAATTTCTTGAAACAAAGTAGAGTAAACTAGTGTATTATATTTTATAAGGTAAATAATTTGTATATCTGAATAAAAAACAATTAGAGATATAACAGAATGTTTTGCATAGAATTATAAATTACTTTTCGTACCTAACTCACACAAATTGATATTTTAATAACTTACGTATTTGTGAATGAAAAATGTTTTACACAGTATAGTATTACAGTAAACAAAGACTACCTGTGAAATCTGTTTGAAATTATATCCTATGCTCACTAAATTTAATATTACAGTTAATAATAACAATAGTCGCCTTTCAATATTAACCGTCTTGGGGCAGTCTCAAACACTTGCCTAGTCCAATGTCGATATTCCATAATATCGTAACCGAAAACAGAATCCGGCTTCGGTGTTGGGACTTGGTGCGATAGTATAAACCTATTATCAGTATTATTAAGTCATTAATATTATTACTGATATAATTCTCTCCGTGAGGCATAACTGGCTAGCTACCGCTGTCTTGCTCGGATTAGCCACTAAATGACTTGGATGCTGCCTGGAAGCTTAAGAGTCCGTTCTTTCGTTCTCTTCTGGTCTTTCTTGGCTAGAAATATATCAACGATATTTAGTATTATTGATATCTTAAGCAAAGATGCCCATTAACCATCAGATTGCACGTTAACTCAATTATAAATGAATTTCAAAAAAAGAAATGACAAAGAAGGAAAGCTTTCATGAAGTGTTTTTAATTGCTTCATATCTTTACTTTCGTTGTTTCTTAAACACATAAACATCAAACATTTGCCCCAATGGAAAAGGCAGAACCTATAATATTTATTGCTAAAAGCTACAATTCCAAACATCTAATTCACCGTCGCAAGTAAACTCGCTTAATTGATTAAATAAATTTTCGTCTTCTGGGAGTTCACCGCAATGCGAAATAAATGCCGCGGTTTTATAAATTAATTATCAGGTAACAGAATTGATTTATAAATACGCTGAAATCATCGTGGATTGAATAAATTTTACTATAAATACGATACTTATGGATGTGTTGTAACATAAAGTGTAATTAATCGATTTTAGATATTATTGTGAACGTTACGCAACGTTGTTTGAGGCTACTGACAATTCTGAACTTAATTATATCCACAAATCACAATAACAACTTAAGACAGTCAATTAGTACTTGTTTACAAACAACATCTCAATAAAGTGAGGATTCTGAACCAGAAAGTTGAAATTTAGAATTACTTGCAAGTATTGTATGAAATATACAATGTCACAATATGAAATGTTAAGAAACTTTTAGATATGTGTCATTATGTTTTTATATTATTTGGTAGCAAATCTCTTACACGCTCCCTGAATTTATCCCTCCGATTTTATAGCCATTTATCTTATTAGGTCTCATTGTGAAAAAGTAAACACTAATCTCGCTTCAAAGATTTCTAAAGATGCGAGATTACAAGACTTTAGCAATGTCAAAGCTCAGTTCATCATTGCTAAGACAATTGTCTTAGAGGCAACGTGTAGGCGTGTCTTAGCAATCTGTTTAATGGAAAAGCTTATTCGGATCTACATTGTGATAATAGGTTTGAATTTAACAATTATTACCTCTTCTATGAAGAGGACAAATAATTTTACAATATAGAAATTATTGGTGGGGTTGTTATGTTCATGAAAATTTTTATTCTTTTTATGTAAAGAATTGGAATAACTACTAAATTGGACATTCGTCCTGTCAATTGGACATTCGTCCAATTTATTTAACACAGATAGTTGATTTCGTAAAGGTTTGTTTGGCGTATTCGTGGTATGTTAAAGAGGTATCATCAGAGCACTTGATTAAAAAATCAATGACGGTACTATTATACTGCAAAAATGACAATTGAAACATCTAAGAATGTCATACCATAACTTCTGTACTTGCAGTATAATGAGTTCCAGATATTTCGTAGAGTTAAAGCTGATGTTCATTTTGCTTTGTCATGTTTCTTGCTAAATATTTTTATAATTTGCAACGAAACAAACATTAAGAGCAATGTTAATATATTACATATTTACCTACATACGAGTGAATAATGCCTAGAACGAAATAGTTATACATATTCAATTAAGGAAACAAAATTTATATTTCATATACACGTACAAGATTTTATTACACTTCTTGTACTCAATAACTTCTTGCAATAAACCATTTCATCGAATAACTTATACTAGAGCGGGAAACAGTCAAATTAATATTACAATGTTATAATAAACCTAACAATTACTACACGAGAAAGGAAGTAAATTTGTGTAATAAATAGGTATATATCACATTTCTGTAAGTTTCATAATAATGATTTATTGTATTGTCTGGCATATAACATTCGTCACACAGAATATATGGCAGACTAAGTCTAAGAAAATGGAAATGTCTTTATTCGAGAGAAAACTATCTGATTTATTATTTACCCCATTTTAACTCTTCCACTGAGAAAACGATAAAATTATAGTATAAGTACTATATATAAAAGTTGTCAACTACTTACTTGGTAGTACAAAAAAAATATTGTCATTAATCTAATACAAATAGTTATGTGTATTACAGTCCGGAAATGTAACTTACATTAAATTACAATCTAAATACCTTTTTTGGGTTAAATTTAAATGATTGCAGTGCATTATCCGTCTTGTAGGATTTATGAAGCGTTTATCTAAATCTAATTTACTAACATTTACAAATTATATTAACATTTCATTTCACTGAACTAAAACTAAAGAGATGCTAAGTTCAGTGTTGAGAACACTTACGATTTGTTGGTCATTACCGGTCGACATCCATATACCAAACAATTCAGTCTCATGACTGTAATGGCACTCGACAACACAATAGAAGCAGCGAGTCTTCTACAAGATACCTACACCACGTGCGACGCGGGCGGGTACCAAACGACTGACTGCGCGGTTTGGATGCGCAGTCGCCCTTAACCATACCCTCTTAATAATACTACCTATGACCCCTTTAACAAAGGACCACCAATCAATTAAATTAAAATTCAAACGTGACCTGCCAATGACGAACTCTACATTAGAAACTGTATAGCAGCTTACTGACTCTACTTTCCAAACACATCAAAACTATGCTTATGGTTCCACTGGCATATGACGCGGCAAAAGAAGAAAAACGCGCAATACGCGCCAAAAAGAGACAGAAATATGCCGATTAGCCGTCGGGCAGAGGGAGATGGTTGCAGTCATTTTGTAAGCTGATAACCAGAGGCAGCGAACAGAGCGAGGGGAACCATATTCTCGCGCGACTCTGCATGAATGTAATGAATTAAGATTCAATGGCACAGGCAAGACTATAGTTACGTTTGAATAGCTTTCAACTCAAAAGCTCTGGAAATTGTAGTTTCACGCAGTGACGTAATGAGATATTAATTATTTTTGGGAATTAACTATGATCTCCATGCGTTATATGGGATTAACGGACACCAATAAGACTGCACTCGGACTGCATAAGGAACTTAATATTATAACTAAAACTAATATTTTCTCTAAATTTATCAATTCTATCTAGTAAACAAAATCAGGTGATGCACAAAGAAACGAAGAGAAAATGTTTTGTAAGACAGAACTGACTCAAGGTCCGAGCGACCTTAGTTATGTATGAATAAAAAAAACTAAAGAACTCCTTACATAAATATCTAACACACATAATCCTCATCGATTCAAGGATACATACTGAAATACATGCGCTGCGAAATAAGGAGCCACGAACGTTTAAACAAAGCGGTGCTAAAAGCGAATGAAATGAAATGAAAGTTGATGCAATTCACGCATTCATGACTGAAGTATAACACACTCAATAAAGAAGTGAATTAAACGGCAATTTTTACCTAGACATTGATGGAAATGCAATCCATTATTGAATCCTCATGTATCCACAGTCGCAACACACACAGGGCGCCAGCACGCACACTAGCACACCGCACCTCCTCACGCGAAGGGAAAATCTTCACACACGACACAGATAAACATGTCAACTGCTAGACATTGTTACCCTAAAGTCCTTTCACGTTATTCACCATAGAATCACCATTATGCACAAACGATAACACAAACAACATAAATGAACACTGAAACACAGGATAATTTCGCAATATCACCCGCGTTCGAGTCACGAATAACCACGATTTCGACAATAACACGCGTAGATGTTATAGAGTCGATACAGTGACTGTTCTCCCCGCCCTGTTCCAAAGGCGAATGGCGGCGCCATATTGAATCTCGCTTTATGGACGACCGGAGAGCATCTATCGGCAAGAAGTGGAACTAAAACGCGAGCTAGGTACGTGCATCGGTATGTTACAAAAAGTTTTTTAAAATGTAAAATACTACATATTTTTAATTGATAGTAACGTAGAAGAACAGAATAATGACCACTTACTATATTTATCAATAAATATCTGTAAATATTATCCGACTTTTTGAGATATGTGAATTTAAAATATGTAGGCAGTTGTTAGTTCAGCTGGCTGCCGCTAGAGAGCGTTGTCAAGGTAATGGATGTATTTTTGCGCCTATCCATGATATACGATGTTTATATTTTTTCCATATCTATGTTCATTGCCATGCGCTTCCTCCACTTTGGAACTTCCGTAACGAAATCGTCTGAGGTCTGATTACACATAATATATTACTGATGTTTACATGCAATTGCGAATTGATTCAAAGTACTAGTAGTGTAATTGATCATGTGAATGTGTATTCATCTATATATGAATAAGTATAAGAAAATACTTTACCATTATTTTCCCTTTTTATGATCCGATTTTCTGTATTTTTTTGTTTGGAAGCTTCTAGCGAGCTTTGATGTTCAGTTAATCAAAAAAATATTTTTTTTATTCATTACAAAGATTCTTCCTTAGTAAATTACCTTACATAAAATATAATTCAAAATAATTATAAAATAGAAAAATGTATAGTCACGGATGTGAAATTTAACAGATGTAGAGAAAAATATTCGAGAGATGCAT
>DWPA01007337.1:0-10392 GCA_018251375.1 Calpodes ethlius | reverse complement strand
TGGTAGTGACCCTGCCTGCGAAGCGAGGGGTCCCGGGTTCGATTCCTGGCCGGGGCAGATGTTTATGTGACAGATAAGAAAGATATTTGTTCTCGGGTTATGGATGTTAGTGACGTGTTATTTGACACAGTGAATCCTACTGCGGGGGTATGAGTGTGTTAGCGTTTACGTTTATTCTGATAGTAATCTCTGGTAAGTTGGTAATATAATAACTAACGCTGTGATATATGTATCTTTGATAGTTGTTTAGTTCACTGGTAACTTACTGAGGATTTTTTAATAGATAGAAATTTTTGTATTCCATTTTTTTAATGGACACTTAATGTTGGCAATAGTGGGCTTTGTATAATCCCGCGAACAGAGATCCGAAGTCCATCTATCTATATACGGACCGAAATCTAACCCCGTATATGTATAGTTAAGTAACACATATCAAATTCACAATATATAACTTTGTAAATAACATAAATGAAAGCAAAGGTTAACAAATTTGAACACCACCTTCTATTTCTGTTCATTCCTATGGTTAGCTGGTAGAGAATGCTTTAAGCATTAAGCTCGCCATTTGTAACCTATTTCAATGTGGTCAATAAATTTTAAATAAATAAATGAATACATTTTAACATCACCAAAAAATGTTTAATGTCTCTTGCCGACCCCTTTAGGGACGGTAACATTAAACCACAGTGAGTTTCTACAAGAAAATATACTATTTTCTACCAGCATACCTTGGTACTACAGATGGACTCCTGCGAGGAGCACTGAGACAGGTTGGACTCGTCCACGACCCTGGACGGTGCGGCTGCAGCGGCTTCTTGGGGCTCCTGTACAAAAATACACATAAATATATATATTGTAAGGAGTCTCCAGACATGTCATCGACCACAATGTGGTCAAGAGCCCACAGACCACAAGAGGTCACAAGAGCGTTTGGCATCTCTACATAGTCTGTGGTCATTTGTCATTTTTGCTCGCTTGCTCTCGGAGTGCTGGTCTATATTTGTTACTAATTTTGTTGATATAATTATTGAACTGTTTTGTTGGTAACTTTGTATTTCTTTAATGAAATTCCTCTCTTGAACCTAAAAATATAATATATACTTTTTTCTATTTTCTATACTAGCTTCTACGAATATTTAATATCTATATATGAGCAAAATTTCAAGCCTATCCGGTTCGTGCTTAACGTTTGAAAGCGTAATAAACTAACTATATATTATTATATATATTTTCTTTATATAAAACTTTTCCACCATACAAAACTGCACAGAAACAAAGGCGGACCTCATGTTAAAAGCATTCTCTCCCAGACAACCTTCAGGCAGAGTAATCACATCCATATACGTGTAGTAATAGTCGGTCCCAATACAATTTTGTGGTTAACATAGAAAACAATGGTTATAATAATTATTAAATAAATTATTGATTAATCTATATTACAATTAATAATTATTATTATATATTATTATATTAATAATAATTATTGAATAAATATTGATAATTATTAGATAATCTTATCTAATCTAATAATCCTGAGACCATAAAGTTTTCACAGAGTAGAAAGATTCAGTCGTCTTATTTATTCATCTCAGCTCATTCATGGTCATTATTTTTCATTTCATCCATGGTAAACAATGATTTTCCTGCTTTTATGAAGATATTGCAATAAGTTAAAGTCTCTTATTAAATGAAACTAGTTATAAACATAAAATAGGGCAAACACATTTGATTCACACCTCATCATTCACATCATTTTTTCTCTCCCTCTCTCTCCGCCTTTTCACTCATTCTGTGGCAGTTACTACGACTCTCAGATCAACTTAACTATTCATCACTTACCGGTATATGGACCAGCTGGTTGCTCAACAATTCTACGGGTGTGGCCTGAAACAAGTTAAATACACATTATTATAAGTAATCACTGTTTGTTATGATGTACAGCAGTGATAGTCTAGTAGATCAAACGTTAGTCTCTCAGAGAAGCCTTTAATTCACTTATCTTTACACAGTCAAGCATGCAATGGTATTACCAAATTCACACCACTCTCAGTATGAATGTTTCTGAGACCATAAATGTCATTTACAACCGGAACAAAAGAAAGAAAATTGTAAAAGAAAATATAATTTCATGATCAAGGTCACGGCTCCCAGCATTGGAAAGATGCAAGAAAGAGAATAGTGAAGCATATACATCTCACCTTAACATCTTCTTTTTCCACCGTCCCTTCGATCGGCGGTGGACTGACAGGTAAGGGTACTACAGTGTCCACATTCTCCAGTTTAGTCACAGGCTGCTCCTGATTGTCCAATTTAGTCAACGTCTCTTCTTCCACCGGTTTTTCTTTCTCAACCGCTTCTACGATCTCCTCTGTCACTTCTTTCGGATCCTCAACTTCCTTCTTTATATGAATGTTGCTCCCGACGAAGTCATTTTGAAGTTCTTTCACGTTGATGATCTCCCGCGGCTTGTGATGGATTCTGGGGGAGAACTCCATCAGCTTCTGGCATTTCTCATCGTCTGTCAGTCTCTCGGTCTTGATGTTGTTCAGAATGTTCACGTCGAAGAGATCTTCACTTTGAGATTCGGAAGAAGACTTCTTTCGTTTGTCTCTTCTCTTCTTTTTCCCTTCAGTTCTCTTCCGTTTCTTGGATTTACTGTAAAAAATATTTATTATCAGATAAGATCTAACTATATAAAGTTACATCATTTTTTGTTTAGCTTACCCTGGTCGAGTGACATCGGTGTCAGACCCTGAGGTGGTGGTGAAATCGGTGGTCGACGACGCTTTCCTTCGACGTTTCTGACTCTTCTTCTTCATCTTCTGTTGTTTCTTCTTTTTAGACTTCTTGACATCCTTCTTTTTCACTGAGAAGAATAAATTTAATAATATAATCTCACTCCACTAACAGAACCATCTAATGGTAAGAGACTGTCCCGGTCATGTAATTTAGCAACGCAAAAGAATTATCGAAGCGTTATCGAATAAGAAGAGTGGAAGAAAGAAAGTGACAGATTATCTTTGAAATGGGGTAATTCACGACATCTCATTGATCTCGCGACACTGGAAACACTATGTTCGGATCTGTATGTCAAAATTACGTTTTAACCCTTTGCCATCGCCTTTTAACCCTTACCTTCCTCCATCTCCAGCTCTTCAGATTCCTCCTTCTCTGTCCTCTTCTTCTGCTTGTGCTTCTCTTTCAACTTCTTCAACAGCTTTTTGCCCATGCGCCGACGCTTTGCCTCTTTTGATTTGGCTTTTTTCAAAGACTGTGACATATTAAAAAAAATCATGTTCCATATGTTAAAAAGAGGTTTTACCTTCTAATATTAATATACAGATCAACCCACATCAGGTAATAAACTATAATTAATAGACTCTACCACTGTACCTTCGCCTTCATCATCTTCCTCTTCTTCTTCGAGCTGCCGTCGCTGTCTGTCATTGATGACGAGAGAGTGGACGTCGAACGTTTTCTCTTGCGCGACTTCTTTTCTTTCATCTTCATCTTTTTACTGCAAGATAAATGAAAAAGAAATATCAGAAGAAACGAGGAAAATATATGGTCAGTAAAACGTTACAAAAGTTCGATTTATGAAAAACAATTGAAACGGACGAGTCTAATATTTCTTTTCCTATGATGAAGAAATCTACATACATTTAACAAGACAAACTAAATTATTATACGTGAATCTGAGTGTAATGTACATGGAAGACCTTACTTCTTTTCCACCTCTTCTTCTATATCCGACTCCTGACTCCAACCTTCGCTGCTCAGTTTGATCTTCTTCGTTTTCTTATCCTCTGCATCCCTCTCGGTCTCGTCTTCCTTTTTCTTCCTCACCTCCTGGCGCACGGGCGTGGTGCTGCGCGAGGTCTCCGAGGCCTTAGCTTCCGCAACGTCCGGCCAGACCGCCTCCATGAATCTAGAAAATTATCCAAATTATTTCTTAAACCGCTCTGTAATTCATAAATAAAGTACTCAATATAGAAGATATTAACTATGATAATAAAAAAACAGACACGCAAACAAGCACACACCAGATAAATGTTAATTCAAAGTGTAAACTATTGGCGAACCTCTGATACTCCCTGTCGAGCATAATCTCGTCTTCCCTCTGCGGTGTGGGGCTGCGCCGGCGCTCCTCCTGCGCAGCGCCCGTCTGACTGTCATCGGCCTCCCAGTCCACGGCGACGGGCTGCACCTTGCCCTCCGCGAGGCACGCCGAACTGCGAGGGTACCACGCACGCGCGTTGACCGACGGCGTGTCTGCGAGCCTGGTGGTATAGATACCCTTATATTTTACCAGGATCCCTTAGTATATCTTCTGAGGCGTTACGCTCTTGACGACTTAAAGAAGATGGCGGGAAACCGCTTGATTCAGAGGGCCCAGGACCGGTCGGAGTGGCGACAATTAGGGGAGGCCTATGTCCAGAAGTGGACTTTAAAAGGCTGCTAGATAGATAGAACGGTCGTGGTCGTTTCAAGGTCAATATGTACTTGACAAGCATTTCTGAACAGGGGCTTCATCAATAGCCTTGACCTATTCTGTTCAAAGCATGTGATCTGCCGCTGATAAATTTATTTCAGACCACAAATCGCCGTAACGTATCCATACATGTCCACCCCCCCCCCTCCCGACGTTCGCACACTTACATAATATGTGTATTTCAATTTAATCCCGACCGTACCACATTATGGTATGTCCAATAAAAGAGTACAGTTGATATCTCTATAAATTTCTACTCTATATACTTATCTGGTTTTATTATTGGTAATATTGTGTACTTACTGATCACACCCGTACACACGATCGACCAGTCCCATCTTCAGCATCTCCAACTCCTCGTAGACTATGGCCCTGTCCTTTACGCAGGAGCAAATCTTAGGGTTCTCCGTGTACCATATCTTGGGGGCAACGGACGTCTCTCTGTAAAATGTCAAAAAAAAATATACCCATGGGCGTGGCCGCTCCCCTCTGGCTCATAGGAAGAAAATAGACATATTTACTAAGCGGAACTGAATCATAAAATAAATAAAATTTTATTTAGGACAATAAAATATATGTACTGAAAAGGTAACAAAACCTTTGCCGTTTGCTTGCAAACTTTTTGTAAGAAGCCTTTGCCCTGCTATCAAATCATTAATATTCAAATCCCGGCCGGGGCAAATATTTATGTGACAGATCAATATTTGTTCTCGGGTCATGGGTGTTAGTGACGTGTTGTGTATCCATGCCACTCACGACACAGGGAATCATACTGCGGGGGTATGAGTGTGTTAGCGTAAATTGTATGTAATCATTAATCGTTTAATACTATATTTCTTGCCTGCCTGGCTAGCTACTGTGCTCTTGCCTGAGGCTTGAGAGTCAGTTCTTTATTTCTTCCTTTTTCTATCACAACTGGCAACATATCGATGATGCCACGGTGCTGATGCCTTTATATGGATGTCTGCTCACTTATTTACATTATGTAACATATATATGTAAAGAAATAAGAGGGTAGTCTACAATAAGTATTGTACATCTACCGGCGAATTGTATAACAGCTTAAATGGATCATTGGCCGATAAAACGTTTTTTTGGGTTGCTCCAGCTTCAAGCTCCGAAATATTAAACATAAAAAAAATTCAACATACCTGAAACACTTATTCTTATCATGTCTAAACAACAATGGCTGACAAATTTTGAGCACGAAACTCCACGTCTCCAACGACTCCACTGTAAACCTGTTCATGCTCCTCTCTAACGCCTCGTCCAGTTCTTTTTCCACAGACAACCGAAATTCGTCGACATATTTAGTCTCACTCTTGTTAGTATCACTCGTCTTGTATCCACTTTCAGTAGATTGTCGTCCTTCAGAATAATTGCTCCTTTGACTGCTTGTGTCCTTTCTATCGGAATAGTAACTTCTATGACTGCCAGGATCGTTTCTATCGGAGCAATCACTCCGTTGACTGATTTGATCTTCAGAAAACACACTTCTCGTACCACCCTGGTCTTTTCTGGAATAATCTTCATTTTGTTTAAACGATTCCTTTTTGTCGCGTCTTCGTCGCGTTTGTTCTTTCATCTTCTCGTCCAATTCCGGTGTCACTGAAGCTCTCTTTCTCTCTTTAGCTCTCGCGTCTTTTACAACTGGACTATCATAATCATCTTTGCTTGGAGATTCGTCGTACTCTACTAATCTTTTATCTGGACTCGATTCGTCGCATATATTATCGTCTTGCCTGATTTCATTTATAACCGACTCCAAAAACGTATCATCATTCATTCCATCCATTGATATATCCTTAGCGGGCTCATACGATGGTTTGTTTGCAGACGCGTAGAAAGAAGACGTCTTTTGCTTGACTTTATTATATTTTTCTAAACTGGAACCCTCATCAAATATGTCTAAAATCTCTTCATCATTCGTATCGATTTCAAACTTAAAACAATCAATAACCGGTTTAAATTTCTCACCAGTGCGTTTCTTTTTATCGGATTTCTCAACATTGGGTTCACTTACCTCAACCTTCTTAGTGAGGCATTCTTTGAAATGTGTAGACGGTTCTTTGGAAATATTAATAACAATTTTTTCTGGTCCTTTTTCAATCTTTTTACTTCTATCATCTTTTTTATCGGGAGATTTTGTGAAAAACACATTTCCCGCGTCGTCGCGATTTGGACTTACACTTGTTACTTTGTCATCATTCTCGGACCAGCTATCACATACCAAGAAGTCTTTAAGATTCACATCCGTTTCCTTTTCAGTAGGTTCCTTTATATTCTTTGATCTCTCTTTCGATCTATCTTTATCTCTTTCCTTATATTTATCTCTATCATCTTTTCTATAATCGGAGTAACGTCTAAAGTCATGCTTATCAAATTTCCTATCACGTTTGTCCAAACTGCTTTTCCGTCGATCATATTTGTGATCCTTTTCGGAATCTTCACGTTTTCTTTGAAATGGATTATCATAATCGGGTAGAATCTTCTGGTAGTCAAACTTGAACTCTCTTCCTTCGATCTTCGCCTTCTTTGCTTCACGAATGAGTTCGTCTACTTTAGCAGGATCTAAAATTTACGAAATTGAATTATTATTGCAATAGGGTCATATTTAATAGTTTATTTTCAAACTACGATTTATCAATACTGTCATAAAAAGTATTTTGTACACCACAAAATATATCACTAATTTACTTACCTGTAAAAATGAATACAACATCTAAATGCATTTAAATATCTAATCTACATCCAAATACCATTAACTGAACTAGAAAACGAAATCAATCTTAATTGCTTACGATACATAAGCATTAAGTGTTTATCTGCTTAATTGATAAGATGTAAATATACCCAGTTCAATTAATAAGTGGTTACTAAGTTTCTACAAAGCTTACAAAATAACAATAACGTACACTAGCCTATAGGTATCTAGAAATACATTGACACTAACAAAATACGCCTATTCTCCTTCTAAAATTACCCGTAAAAATATCCTTGATAATATTGTAATAAATGATACAAACACACTTATTAAAAAAGCATTTTACTAATGGCATCGTAAACAAGACGCGAACGTAATTTCTCTCCTGAACCTATTAATATACTGTTAGCAACCTTAGGGCGTATTAGTAGGTAAAGTGGGGATAGTTCCTATATAAGTCTGATTGTTATGTCTAAGTGAGACAGTTCTCTGATATCTTTGGGGTACGAAAGCTATGTTAGTCGCTATATTGGTCTGATCTGAATATTGTGAAGTATTTTTGGTTGCTTATGATAGATATGATATGTAGATAGTTTCTAATGTATTTTGAGTATGTTTAAATTATGATTAAAATCATTATGTGTTAATAAAATTGATCTTTTAATTAAAATATCAGTTCAGGCCCAAAAATACAGTAATTGAAAGAATACAAATTAATTGTAATTTGTGTAATTGTGATTAAATTTCCTCACGATACTTTCCTTCACTCAAGCAAGTGATAATTAACTTGTAATACGCATATATATTTTTCATAATTAGAGGTACGTGTAGGATTCGATCTCACGCCTCCACGTTCGAATCAATAGGCTATCACGAGAGCTTCAAAAATATTTTACTTAAATCCAATTCATTAAAAAGAAGCATAAAATTTATTCATTTTTTTTTGCTGATTGTACCTACTATTAGACATCTGTGATCTGCCATCAATAAAACACTTATTTAACAGCGCGGGAAAAAAATCAGTATCACTATTCAGTGTCTACCTGACTTACGATAAGAATTACATTTTCGTATGCGAGTTTTCCTAGCGGGCCTGTAACCCGGCGAAGCAGTATACACTCGGAAGCAGCGACCTACAAGCGAACAGGCAAACACGCGACGAGGGGGTTAGGGGGGGACGTTAGTGTGAAAATAAAAATTTCTATTACGACATCATTCAAGTGCATTAAGTTAGCAATTGTTGAAAATAAAATGTTCTAAACATATCCATGTGCATATTGATGCATAAATTGCCAATACGACATTCTTTTTTTTTCCATATAGTTGATATATTGATAGATATATTGTATTCTATGTTTCTTGATAGGAAGACAGTATACAATGCTTTTAAACTTTACCCACGTGCATACTTCAGTCACATTAGGGACTTGATATAGCAAGCGAAACGCGAAATATCTTAGCTAAATAAAATTATATCTCTATCATAAATTGCAAACAAAAAGATAACTTAAAAATTAAGCTTTAATGCAACTTTGTTTATAAAAATGTCAAACATAAGCCAGTCTTACAGTGAAACAGAAAGAGAGGACCAATCAAATATTGCCATCTACTTCACTCTAGTTACTTGAACAATGCCAAAGACAAACATAAAAATATGAAAAATTATCCTTTCTTTCTGTATATATCGACAAAGACTTAGCAATAATTAAAATTCTGCAAATTATCATATCATAATTAGATTAACACAAATCCAGCCAGTCTTGCTTGTAACAAAAATAAAAAAAAAACATGTTGCAACGGCATGGACAAAGTTGTAGCGAGACAGCAAAGAATCACTGTTATTTTTAAATATGGAACACTATTGTATCAAAATGGGCAAAAAAAACAAAAAAAATCCGCGTACCCTTAAAATTATTATAGATGATGTTAAGCTAACTCAAATAACAGTCAATAAAAAGTAAATTATTCCTGTCTCTTGACACTTGGCAAGAGTACAATAGGATTATTATGACAAAAATATAGCAACCAGGCTTACTATGTAATTGATAGTAGCCTGACAATCTAATGGGCTGTATGTGTCTGTGTATACATTACTAGACTAATGATAACATGTATAACATACCGAGGAAAGTTTTGATGGGTGGCATAGCTTTTGTAGGCATAGCTTTCTCATCGGATGATGAAGGACAAATCAGGCCCAGCGGGATACCAAGGTCAACAAGCTCCATTTTGCGCTTCATATCCTCAATCTCTGACAGAGTACGCCTTTGTTGGTCTGAGTATGATTCTGTAAAATGATAGAAGTAACTCCATTAGGTCTATTGCAGTAATTTAGAGCAGTAGTTAACAGGTTGTGCTTTGAGGAATGCCACGACTCCAAGCTCCTCCGTGCGCGGTTTCGCTGTTCTACGAGTCTCCTGTCGCCATTTTATTTTGTTATTCTTATTACTGTCATATGCAGTAGCCATTTAGTTAGCATTTATATTTATAGTATTATTATTATTATATTAAGTGTATTCGCAGTCAATTGGCACTAACAGCAAAGTATTTATTAGCAAACAGGTACTTTTTCAAATTGACTTCTTAGCAAATGTTACCTTTTAAGAAACAGTAAACAGGTAAAAAGGACATGCTTTAAGAGACAAGGAATTTTATTCGTCTAATCTAACTCGTCTAATCTTGTCTCTAAACTACCCTCTCTTAACAAGACTTGTCGGAATATGAGTGTCCAGTCTAAACTACTAAAAATAAATATTAAAAACCTATTGTCATTCAAGGCTGACCTTCAAAAGCTTCCAATTGATGTATCACCAATTTCACATAAACACAACATTAAATATTACCTTGAATAAATTTCCTGGCAGCTCCAGGCTTGGGGGGCTTGGGGAGCTTCTTCTGAGGATCTTCTTCTGACTTTGTCGACGGCTTCACCCCACTCAGTTTACCAATCAAGACTGTGGTATCTGAAAAGGTTACGTTATGATGAGTATGGAACTTCCTACTGTCCAAGGCAGCCAATAAAACTAATAAAAAAAAACTCCTTGGCAATGGGAAATCTCCCGCCAAGTGAGATATATTGCCTGCGGAGCAGCCAAACTCTGTCTGACTTATGTTTGTAACTTGTATATGCAAGCGTTGTAGAAAACTTCAATAGAATGATCCTAAATCATGCTAGAGAGCTGTGCAGTGCCGCCAC